>PVJS01033258.1:0-22285 GCA_004027185.1 Glis glis | reverse complement strand
AAAAAAAAAAAAAAAAAAAAAAAGAGGTAGAATGTCCCTGGGTTCCATCCCCATTATAAAAAAATTATATATATATATATATATATATATATATATAAATGTAGTATAAAATAAATTTTAGTTTCTTAAGGAACTTTACAAGGAATAAATAGAGACCAATGATATATTTGTGCCTGTTTTCTTATTGGTAAAAATGGAGCTAATTATAGTGTCTACCTTAAAAGGTTGTTGTGGAATTGAGTTAAACTGTGTAAAATGCTGGGGCAGTAAATTGCATATACATATTTAAGTATTAAATATTATTTATCATTATTTTAAAGGATGCATTAGCAAATAGAAGCATATCTTGGGTAGTTATGTAAAAGGCGGCACAGTGGAGTCAAATAACCTTGTACTCAGATGCCCTGAGTTCCTTAAGTGTTTGGTTTGAGCTTCAATACCCTCATCTGTAAAACAGGATGTCTTACATCACAGCGCTGTCCAACAAAATAATAAACAGCAAAGCACTGTGGAAATGGATCGCCATTATATATAAGGTATTATTTTTATTAAGACAAAATTTAAGGGCTGCATGTTTAGTAGGATAGTGGGGGGAAACTGCATCTATCTTCCAATTTAGTGAAAGCATGGTGAAAGAGGTCCCTTTTAAGGAAATAAAGAGCCAAGTAGAGAAAACACCCGCCTTGAATTCAGGTAGATCGCCTTTGCTGTATTCTGCATACAGTTTGAAAACTTAAAATAGAAATAGAACATCCTAATTTTTTTAAGTTTTATGTTCTTGGTATAAGGTAGGCACACTCGCCCTTTGAGGGTAGTAGGAATACATTAAAAGCACTGCCAGGGATTTGGTCATCCTCCATTCAAATCAGCAAGAACACACCACCACGCCCCTAAGTGACCTTTCCTTTTCAATTGTGAAAAATTCATTCTTTCAGAGGTGAAGAGTGATGTTGGAAGAAATAAGATTTGTCTTGTATAATCAGTAGTGTCCCCACAGTTTTAAATCATTTTGACATATCTATTTTTAGATAGAAAAATCACTACCTGGCAATGAACATTTCAAAATCATCAAAGATTTGCGTGCTGCGTTTTATACTTATTAGGAAGAAATGTTTTAACAAAGGACTTTTTATAAGTAAAGTTGTAACATCAATCACACGTGGAGCAGGTGTTATGAGCTGAACTGCCTCCGCTGCTGCCAAAATGTAGGGGAAAAAAAACAACCCCTAACGCATTAAGCCAATACCGCCCCTGTACAGCCTCGGAGGCCGGGTCTGGGTCCCGAAAGAGGGTCTTCAAAGTTACCAACTTTCTGAGTGTGTGGCGGGGAAAAGTCAAGGTGCCCTTCCGCGACACTTCCCGGAAAATCCCTAAGAATTCTATCTTTGCCCCCAGAGAAGGCACTAGCCTCCTCCACGATATCCCCCAAGGGAAGGTGACAGCTGGGGACAGGTCCTCTGGGGTCGCACCTGCCCAATCTAGGCGTCCTCGCACGTGGCAGCCGTAGCAAGCTCAGCCCCCCTGGCCGGCTGATCTGATTGGTCAAGGGCTGCCAGAGCTGGAAGCGACTGGGCCAAACTGAAAGGGCGCCAAGCGAGAGGTCGCGGCCACGCGGAAACCTCCTTAGCAGCAGGTCCCGCGTGCAGCCCTATGCAGGCGGCGGGACACCACCCTGAGTCGGGGCTGCGCAACCCCACGTGGGCCCTAGCTCGCTGTAGGCGCCGTCACCCTCCTCCCCACGTCCGACAGCGCTCACCTCAGCGCGGGCGGCGCCTCCACCTTCAGCTTTTTGGGCTTCGGCTCTTCCTCAGCTGCTGCCATCTTTGCACTCCCACCCTACTTTGGCTGACCGCGCGCCACGCCCCTCTCGGCTCTCTGGCCCGCCTCCTCCCACGTCACCGCCTCCTCTTCCCTAAAGCCACGCCCTCCTACTCCGCCCATCCTGTGACTGTAGTCCAAGACCATTGGTTATACCGCTCGGTACCTTCGCTAATGCCCCGCCCCCTCGTGACCCCGTTTAACCTACCTTAAGGGACCCCAGACTGACTTAGGCTGCGGACGAGCGCCTGCGTCCAGCGGGTGCGAAACGCCTCATGCGTCTGAATCCTGGGCGGTCTAGAGGACTTAGGTCTTCGACCTCGAGGGACTTGTTTCCTCTTATTTAACGTCTTTCCGCTGCTAATTTAATCTAATACTATAGACCGAATTGGCGTATTTGAAGCTGTTAATCAGGCAATCTACTGGGCACTCCAAGTGCGGGGTCCTCGCGACCGTCTCTATGGCCTCAGTCTAGGTCCGGAGAGGACCCGGCGCCGAAGCACCGACTTGCCCAGTTGTCGGGGTGAGTGTGAGGGGCGGGCGATCTGCAGGCAGCGGACAGCTCAAAAACCGGGGAGTCTGCTGAATAGCCGGGCTCGGAACTCCAGCCCCGGCTCCCGGGGTGTTGCTGGTGCTGTGGATCGGGGCTGCGCCTGCCCCCACGCCTGGCCTTCCGGCCTCCGGGCTTTCCTGCCAGCTGGGCCCAAAGGGAGCGGTGCACCTGCAACCCGGTGTTCTCAAACTCGGTGGAAGGTCAGGCCCACTGGGGGTCCTCTCCGTTCTTCGATGCGGGTAAAAGGTCTTGTCATCCACAGTGAGTGAAAATACCGACGACTTGAGTCTCAGCTTGTGGGGCTTCCGCATTGGAAGACAAACCCCTAATAGACCCATGTAGACATTCTGTTAGGTTAAAGGATGAGCCTGGGGTGGGGAATACGGTGAAGAGGATGTTGGAGTTCTTCAGAAGAGAAGTGACAGGGATCTAAACTGAGGGGGTGGGAGTGAGTATGGAAGAGTGATGAGTGACCTGCCTGGTTAGACGCGGTGCATTTGTTTCAAGTTGGAGCTGCTAGCCTGCATGGTTGAGAAGATGGTGCCACTGTAAAATTAGGAGCTCTCACAGGAGGAGGAGGAATTTTGTGGAGTTGGGATTTGTCGAATTTGAAACCGTGGTTTAGGTGGAGCTAGGCAGAAAGATTTAAGGGAAAAAAAGTTTTGAGAATTAAGCTGGAAACTTTGAGGGTGAGAACCAAAACAGTGAGACTTCATATAGTAGGGCAAGAAGAAGCATTTGTTTTGTTTTAGGAAAAGTTGTCAGTGATATAAAATGCTGCAAGGGTCAAAGAGGAAAGTTGAAATCAATAGGTATAATAGTGACTGAGGAAAGACTGCAAATGTAGACTAACCCTGCATTATTTGAGGAATGAAGCAGTATTACTGAGAAGAGGGAAAGGTTTAGGATTTGTTCATTTTAAAGAACACAAGACATGGGGGCAGAAAGCAAGTAATCAATGTATAAGATTAAAATTTCAAGAAAAAGGAGATAAGATCCTAGAAGAGACAGAATATAATGGGATAAAGATTATAGAATGATTAAATTTGGATGAAACAGAGGGACACTTTGAATTGAGACCACAGGAAGAGTGGAGCCAATGAGGTGAATGAAGAGTTACCTGAAACTGATTTTTTTAATTTTATTTATTTATTTATTTATTTATTTATTTATTTATTTTTACTGGGGATTGAACCCAGGGGCATTCTACCTCTGAGTTACAACCCTAGCCCTTTTTATTTTGAAACAGAGTCTTGCTAAATTGTTGAGGGTCTCACTAAATTGCTGAGGCTGGCCTCCTACTTGCCAGCCTCCCAAGTACTGGGAATAAGGGTGTGGGTGTGTGTGTCACCACACTCAGCTGAAATTGATACATGTTTAATAGGAAAGCTCTATTGGCAACGAGGTTAGTTTTTCTTACAGAATCTTAAGATTTTTACAATGGCTTCTAAACATTCAACATAATATACTATTGGAGTTCCTTGCAGACTACATATTCATAAGTAGCTCAGTAGCTCAGTTCATGAGTAGCAAATGGTATTTGTGGAGAAGAGGAATTCTCTCTCCCTTGCAAATGACCTTCTCTCCCATTACACAGAGAAAATAGAAGTCGTTGTCCTCCTGCAACCAAACATAGAAACCTTCCCTTCTTTTTGAAGAAAAAGTATCCCTTCTTAGAAAAGGCAAATCCTTTCACCTAGTCCCCCAATACCATCCTGTCCTGTTAGTCATGGTCTTTCTGTTTATTTCTTCCTACATCGGCTTTTCCTACACTATTAACACCTTCCCTACAGCATTTGAAAATATTCTTCCTTCACTTTATGAATTACTCCATTTATATTCCTTTTTGTCCCCTTCACAGCTAGACTTCTTATTTATTTGGTGCTGTGGATCAAACTCAAAGCCTTGTAGCACCCTTTGCAAGCACTCTACCACATGCTCTCCAGAATTAACCCTTTTGTAATTTGTGTGTGTGTGTGTGTGTGTGTGTGTGTGTGTGTGTTTACGTGCACGGTGTGCTGGAGATTGAACCTAGGGACATCCTGCCTCTGATCTACACCTCCAGCCCTATTTTTTATTTTGAAACAGGATTTCACTAAGTTGTGAAGGGCCTGGCTAAGTTGCTGAGGCTGGCTTTGAAACTTTGAACCTGCAATCCTTCTGTCTCAGCCTCTGAAGTACTGGGATTACAGGCATGCACCACTATGCTCAGCTTCTTTTTTTATTTTGAGACAGATACTCACTAAGTTGCTGAGGCTGACCTTGAACCTGTCATCCTCCTGTCTCAGCCTCCCAAGGAATGGGATTAAAGGCATGTACCACCACACCTGGCAAAAAGTTGTCTCTTTGAAGCACCAGACAAAAAGTAAAAAGGGCTGAGGGTGTAGCTCAGAGGTAGAATGCCCCTGGGTTCAATCCCCAGCACCACAAAAAAAAAAAAAAAAATGAAGCACCAGGCACGTATATACAATAGTTGAATATTTTCATTTGAGTCAAATATAACCAGCGTTGGTCAAATTATATAGGACCAGAGCTAAATGCCTCATCTTTGTCTCTTTTCACTTTATCCCTATTGTCAACATCCTAGTCCACGCACAGCCATCACTCATCTCTCAACACTTGTCGCAGTATTCAGGGCCTGGTTATCCAGTTTCCACAGTGTAATCAGTGTAATCTTTCAAAAAATGTGAATTGGATTGCATGACTCACCTCAAAAAAAAAAAAAAGCCATATACATTGCACTGAGAATAAAGTTCAAACTCTTATCAAGGCTGGCATTGCCCCATGACCCAGTCTCTGTTTACCTCCTTTGCTCTCATCTCACCAGTTCCCTTCACCTTCCAAAGTTGCTAAATTTCTACTGGATGTCTCTGCCTTGTGTTCTCTCTCACTTCCAAGACAGAGATTCCTATAGCAATTTCCTGTATCATAATAGGAATTACGGGTTGTACTATATTGTCTTCTCTGCTGAACTCTAAATGCTCTGAGTGTAGGAATTCTATTTTGTTCATCCTTGTATTCCTAAGTGCCTAGTATATAAAACATTTAAAACTATTTGTTAGCCGGGTATGGTGGTGCACGCTTGTAATCCCAGTACTTGGGAGGCTGAGACAGGAGGATCGCAGGTTCGCCGCCAGCCTCAGCTACATAGTGAGGCCCTCCCCAACTTAGTGAGACCCTGTTTCAAAATAAAGAATAAAAAATAGGGCTGGGGTGTAGCTCAGAGGTAGAATGCCACTGGGTTCAATCCCCAGTACTGCAAAAAAAAGGAAAGTTTTGCTCATTTTGTCCCATTGTCTCAGATGTCCCAACACCTATAAAAACTTATAGTATATAATGTATAATATGTAATACATTATTATAATATATTAATATATATATCCTCTGGATTATGATTTCCAACCTTTTTTAATGAACCTGTGTCAGTTTCATTGAAATATTCACAGAAGCTGGGCGTGGTGGCACACGCTTGTAATCCCAGTACTTGGGAGGCTGAGACAGGAGGATCTGGGTTCACGGCCAGCCTCAGCTACTTAGTGTGGCCCTCTGCAACTTAGCAAGACCCTGTTTCAAAATAAAGAATAAAAAATAGGGCTAGGAGTGGAGCTCGGAGGTAGAATGCCCCTGGGTTCAATCCCCAGTAGCGCATAAAAAAAAAAGAAAAACAAATATTCACAGAGTTGAAAACTTGGGACTTAATAGTTTACAATAATGAAAGAAGTAACTACAGCTACTAAAAGCATAAGTAGCTAAAGAAACAGGCTAATTTATACTGCACTATATGGTATTATTTAATTTTTATACATTAGGTGATTGTTCATAATATGAATAGAAAAAATAAGCTCTCTTTTCCTGTTATACAAGGTTAAGATTGTGTTGGTGTGGTGTGTGTGTGTGTGTGTATTTTTTTTTTTACTGGGGATTGAACCCAGAGGCAGTCTACCTCTGAGCTACATCCCTAGCCCTATTTTATATTTTATTTTGAAACAGGGTCTTGCTAAGCTGCTGAGGCTGGTCTTGAACCTGTGTTCCTCCTGTCTCAGCCTTTCAAGTACTGGGATTACAACCATGAGCTACCACTCCAGGCTAAGATGGGTTTTAAAGTTAAGCACTGTATGCTTTCATCTCAGCACTAAGGATAACAACAATAAATCTAGCAGGCTGGTTTAATTTACTGTATTCCTCTGTAACCTGAACTACTGCCAATATAAACAACAATGTCTATAGAGATCTGCTCCTAAAATAAGGAACTACAAAGTCACTTGCTTCAAGAACAAGCAGCTCCTCTAGAGTGGATTGTGGTGAGAGTGCTATAGAGCCATGTGAAGGATCTTGGCCGTAGTAAGAATAGTTTAAGATAACCTATGTCAGCTTTTTTTTTAGGGGTGAGGGTACCGGGGATTGAACTCAGAGGTGTTCTCTGCATCTGAGCTGTACCCCCAACACATTTTATTTTTATTTTGAAACAGGATCTTGCTAATTTGCGGGGTGTCTCGCTAAGATGCTATGGCTGACCTCGAACCTGTAATCCTCCTGTTTCAGCCTCCCAAGTACTGGGATTACATTCCAGGCTTCACCTCCTCCTCTTAAATTATAAGATGTAACAGCATTCACTTCACTGCCCAATATGGTAATCACTAAACACGTTTGTGTTGTTGTTCTTAGGGGGAGTTTTTGTTGTTTTTATTTTGTATTGGTGACTGAACCCAGGAGCATTGTACCTCCGAGCTACATCCATAGCCCCCCCCCTTTTTGTGGCACTGGGGATTGAACCTAGAGGCATGCTACCTTCAAGGTACACCTCTGTCCTATTTTATTTTTATTTTGAAACAGGGTCTCACTAAGTTGCAGAGGGCCTCCCTAAGTTGCTGAGTACAAGTCTTGTACTTCCAGATTATTTTAATTACAAGTGTATAGAAATACAAGTGATTTTTTATTTTTTATTTATTTATTTTTCTTTTTTTGGTGTGTGTATGTGTGGTACGGGGGGTGAACCCAGGGGCATCCTACCTCTAAGCTACACCCCCAGCCTGATTTTATTTTTTATTTTGAAACAGGGTCTTACTAGGTTGCTGAGTCTCACTAATTTGCTGGTCTAGAACCCACAATTCTATCTCAGCCTCCCAACTATTGGGATTACAGGTATGCATCACCATGCCCAGCATGATTTTTATATTAATCTTCTATCCTATAACCTTACTAAATTCACTTATTAGCTCTAATAATATTTATTTATTTATTTATTTATTTATTTATGTGATACTGGGGATTGAACCCAGGGACCTTCTATCTCCGAGCTATACCCCCAGCCTTATTTTATTTTTTATTTGGAAACAGAGTCTAAGTTGCTGAGAGCCTTACTAAGTTGCTGAGTCTGGCTGCAAACCTGCAATCCTGTCTCAGCCTCCCAAGTATTAGGATTACAAGAGTGAGCCTCCACACCCAACTAGCTCTACTAATTTTGATTCTTGTTTGTTTTGTTTGTGGATTCCTTAGAATTTTCTTTTTGTTTGTTTATTTGTTTGCTGTGCTGGGGATTGAACTCAGGGGCATTCTACCTCTGAGCTATACCCCCAGACCTTTTTTTGTTTTGAAACAGGGTCCTCTAACCTGCTATCCTGTCTCAGCTTCCTTAGAATTTTCTATATACAAAATTGTATATTCTGGAAAGGGGGGGGGCGGGGGAAGAGGGAGAGAGGGAGGGAGGGAGAGAGAGAGAGAAGGAGGGAGGGAGAGAGATGATTTACTTCTTTCCAATGAAGCATTTTGTTTCATTTTCTTGCATAATTGCCCTGGCTCAAACTTGCATAATTGCCCTGGCTCAAACTTACCATGTTGAATAAAAATGGTGAGAGTGGACATCCTTGTTTCTTCTTGTTTTTAAAGTGGAAGCTTTCAAGCCGGGCGTGGTTACATATGCTTGTAATTGCAATACTTGGGAGGCTGAAACAGGATGATCACAGGTTGGAGGCCAGCCTCAGCTACTTAGTAAGGCCCTCCATAACTTAGTGAGACCCTGTTTTAAAATAGAGGATAACAAAATAGGGCTGGGGGTGTATCTTGGAGGTAGAATGCCCCTGAGTCCAATCCCCAGTACCAAAAATAAATAAATTAAATAAATAAATAAATAGTAAGCTTTTGATCTTACACTGTTAAATATGATGTTAACTAAAGTTTTCATAGATATCTTTATCAAGACAAAGCTTCTTTCTATTCCTAGTTTAAGCATTTTGTTATAAAAGGGTGTTAGATTTTGTCAAATGTTTTATCTATATCTTTTTTTGTTGTGGTGGTGGTACCAGGGATTGAACCCAGGGGCATTCTACCTTTGAGCTACACCCCCAGCCCTATTGTTTATTCTTTAAGACAGGGTCTCACTAAGTTGCGGAGGGCCTCACTAAGTAGTTGAGGCTGGCCGAGAACCTGCGATCCTCCTGTCTTAGCCTCCCAAGTACTAGGATTACAAGGGTGCATCACCACGCCTGGCTTATCTGTATCTTTTGAAATGATCTTTTGTTTTTAGTTTTTTATTTTATTACTGTTTTTTGTGTGGTACTGGGGGTTGAACCTAGGGGCATTCTACCTCCGGGCTACACCCCCAGCCCTATTTTTTATTCTTTCTTTTGAAACAGGGTCTCAATAAGTTGCAGAGGGCCTCACTAAGTAGCTGAGGCTAGCCGTGAACCGGGATCCTCCTGTCTCAGCCTCCCAAGTACTGGGATTACAAGTGTGCGCCACCACGCCCGGCTATTTTATTACTTTTTATATTACATTAATTTTCCTATGTTAAACCAACTTGTATTCTTGGAACAAATCTCATTTTATTTATATGTTGCTAGATTGGGTTTGCTAGTATTTTGCAAGGAGTTTTACATCTGTATTCTTAAGAGATAACTGGTCTACAATTTCTTGACTTTTGCCAGTTTCTTGCCTATTGCCTTTGTCTGGTTTTTGTGAATGGATAATACAAGGATACATTTTGGTGTATAGAAAATTTAAACCTTTTCTTTCCCCACAGAAAATGATCCACAGTCTATTTCTCATAAACTGTTCCGGTGACATATTTCTGGAGAAGCACTGGAAGAGTGTTGTGAGCCAGTCTGTCTGTGATTATTTCTTTGAAGCTCAGGAGAAAGCTGCTGATGTTGAAAATGTACCACCTGTCATTTCAACGCCTCACCACTACCTAATCAGTATCTACCGGGATAAGCTCTTCTTTGTGTCTGTCATACAGACTGAAGTGCCACCTCTCTTTGTAATTGAGTTCCTGCATCGAGTTGCTGATACTTTTCAGGTTGGTTATCCATCAAATCTTTCTAACTTAAATTACCCAAGTTAGTTGGAGGGGAACACGTGATCAAAATCTTTTATTACCCAGGTTTAATGTCTACTGTCTGTCTTGTCTTCTCAATTTTTTAATTTAATTTAAATTTTTTGGGAGGAGAGGTACTGGGGATTGAACCCAGGGGCATTCTACCTCCAAACCACACCCCCAGCCCTATATATATATATATATTTTTTTTTGGCGGTACCAGGGATTGAACGCAGGGGCGTTCTACCTCCGCGCTCCTCCCCCGGCCCTATTTTTTAATGCTTTTTTTGAAACCAGGTCTCACGAAGTTGCGGAGGGCCTCACTAGGTAGAGAGAGAGAGCAAGAGCAAGAGCAAGCTGAGGCTGGCTGCGAACCCGGATCCTCCGGTCTCAGCCTCCCAAAGTACTGGGATTACATGCGTGCGCCACCACGCCCGGCCCTGTTTATTTTTTATTTTGAAACAAGGTCTCACTAAGTTGCCCCTGGGTTCAACCCCTAGTATCCAAGTTTTTTATTGATTATGAACTCTTCTATAATTACATTTTATTATTTTCTCTTGTCTTGTTGAATATACCGTATAATCTAAAACTTACCTATGTGTGTTTGGGGGTAGTTTAATCTGGGAAGATTAAGTTTGTACCTCACGTTCTAGTTTAATGTTTCAGTACTTTCTGGCATAATATAGAATAGGAATTCAATATAAAAATATTAAGAACTGGGCGTGGTGGCGCACACTTATAATTCCAGTACTTGAGAGGCTGAGACAGGAGGATCGCAGGTTCAAAGCCAGCCTCAGCAACTTAGCGAGACCATGTTTCCAAATAGAAAATAAAATAGGGCTGGTGATACAGATTGTAGGTACAATGCCCCTGGGTTTAATCTCTACCACCACCAAAAACAAAACTGTTTTTTAATTCATTAATTAAAAACATAAAAATATTAAGAAAATATTGAGGAATAATATTAGGGTTTTTACTCTGTTTTACATATTTCTAACATCTTAAACAATATGTTATGCTACTGTAAGTTTATTCTTCAGAATAAAAATTATTCAGCAAGCCTTCATGCCTTCTGTTGTGCAATATCATGGATGTTTTGGTAGGACTACTTTGGTGAGTGTTCAGAGGCTGCGATTAAAGATAATGTGGTCATAGTATATGAGCTCTTGGAAGAAATGTTAGACAATGGATTTCCCCTGGCTACTGAATCTAACATTTTGAAGGAACTGATTAAACCACCAACAATTCTACGTTCTGTCGTCAACTCTATTACAGGTAGGATGAAAACATACTTTACTAGGAACTGAACAATTACAATGTTTATAAACAACTCATTGTTGCTTATGATCTTATATATTAAGGTAGTCCAGTTTGGCCAAAATTAAAGTTACTGGTAATGTTATAATGGATGTATATTTCTCTTCACTGAAAGAGGCTTGATCTTAAATGATAAAGAACTTTTGATTATTGTTTTCTTGTTATTTTTGTTTGTTTCTTGTTCTTCCATAACAGCCACAATACTATTACTTTTATTTAACAGTGAATAAGATTGAATTATCCAAATTAATCCTAAAGAAGCCAGTATGTGAGACCACTTAAAGAGAATTTAACCTATTTATAGACTGCCATTTTATTTATTTATTTATTTATTTATTTATTTATTTATTTTGTGGTACTGGGGATGGAACCCAGGGGCATTCTACCACCAAGCAACACCCCCAACCCTTTTTTTTTTTTTTGCAGACTAGATATTGAACCCAGGGGCATTCTACTTCCAAGCTATACCCCCATCCCTATTTTTTATTCTTAATATTGAAACAGGGTGTCACTGTATTGCGGAGGCCTCACTAAGTAGCTGAGGCTGACCCAGAACCACAATCCTCCGGTCTCAGCCTCCCAAGTACTGGGATTATAAGTGTGCGCCGCTATGCCTGGCTTATTTTATTTTTTAAAAATTTTTTTTATTTAATTTTTTTGTGGTACTGGGGATCATACCCTGGGGCATTCTACCTTCGAGCTACATCCCCATCCCAATTTTATTTTTATTTTGAAACAGGGTCTCCTAGGTTGCTGAGAGTCTCACTACTTGCTAAGGCTGTCCTAGAACCTGCGATCCTCCTGTCTCAGCCTCCCAAGTACAGGGATTATAGGCGTGCGCCACCACACTTGGCTTATTTTTGTTTTTTTTTGAAACAGGGTGTCACTGGGTTGAAGAGAGTCTCACTACTTGCTGAGGCTCAGCCTCCCAAGTACTGGGATTACAGGCCAGTGTGCCACCATGCCCGGCTTTTAAAGACTAGCATTTTAATTTTTTGTGTGTGTGTGTGTGTGTGGTACCGGGGATTGAACCCAGGGGCGTTCTACCTCCGCGCTACACCCCCAGCCCTATTTTTTATACTTTATTTTGAAACCAGGTCTCACAAAGTTGCGGAGGGCTTCACTAAGTAGAGAGAGAGAGAGCGCGCGAGCGAGCGAGCAAGCGAGCTGAGGCTGGCCGCGAACCCGGATCCTCCAGTCTCCGCCTCCCAAAGTACTGATATTACAAGCGCATTTTAATATTTAAAATAGTTTTATAGGAGCCAAGTATGGTGGCACATGCTTGTAATCCCAGTACTTGGGAGACTGAGACAATAGGATCACAGGTTCGAGGACAGCCTCAGAAAGTAGTGAGAGTCTCATCAACCTAGTGAGACCCTGTTTCAAAATAAAAGTAAAATAGAGCTGGGGGTATAGCTCAGAGGTAGAATGCCCCTGAGTTCAATTCCCAGTACCAAGAAAAAAAGTGCAAAATTATCAAAGTAGAAAAAAATCAATGCAACCTATTTGTGGGGGAAATGTTTAGAGAAATATGCTAAAATGGTAATGGTAATTTTTTTTTACGGTACTGGGGATTAAACCCAGGGGCTATCTCCGTGCTACACCCCCAGCCCTATTTGTTTTTTTTTGTGTGTGTGTGTGGTACCAGGGATTGAACCCAGGGGCATTCTACCTCCAAGCTACACCCCCAGCCCTATTTTTTTATCCTTTATTTTGAAACCGGGTCTCACGAAATTGTGGAGGGCCTCACTAAGTAGCTGAGGCTGGCCACGAACCCGGATCCTCCAGTCTCTGCCTCCCAAGTACTGGGATTACAAGTGTGCGCCACCACACCCAGCCTCCCAGCCCTATTTTTTATTCTTTATTTTGAAACAGGGTCTCACTAAGTTGCAGAGAGCCTCACTAAGTAGTTGAGGCTGGCCGTGAACCTGTGATCCTCCTGTCTCAGCCTCCCAAGTACTGGGATTACAAGTGTGCACACCACGCCCGGCTGGTAATTGTATTTTGGTAGTAAGAAAATAAACTTTTTGAAATCCACTTTTCTGAGCCAGGCGTGGTGGTGCACACCTCCGGTCTCCGCCTCCCAAAGTACTGGGATTACAAGCTTGCGCCACCACGCCCGGCAAGGCTAGAGTATTTTCTTCATCTATGTTCTCCGCTGAGGCCTGCTTGGCAGCATCTCCTGTAGAGTCCAGCTGAATACTGAAGAGCTGAGTTACCACTCTGTATTCTCAGTGGAGACGTTTTTCAGTGACAGGTTTTGAAACATCCAACCTTTTTTCATCCGTGGCAGCAAGGTGAGGTTCTGTTGTTGAGCCTCTGGAGTTAGCTGAGGTTACTGCTAACACAGGAAGCAAAAGATAAGTAAATGCATTTATCTTGATTTGGCAGGTAGACACAGGACCACATGGCCTATTTGTGTCTTCTGGAAATTTGATTATACTGGTAAGGATATGTCTCCAGCAATTCTGGAGACTATCCACAACTTAAGTGAAAAAAAGTCCAAACTGAAGAAGCAACTAAAGCATTCCTTTTTTTCTTTCTGATAATAGCTTTTCAGATGACCCTTTTACACAGCTTTGCTTTCTCCTTTCTGATTTCTAGGCAGTAGCAATGTTGGGGACACGCTCCCCACTGGGCAGCTGTCCAACATCCCATGGCGCCGGGCAGGAGTGAAGTACACAAACAACGAGGCCTATTTTGATGTTGTTGAAGAAATAGATGCAATTATAGATAAATCAGGTAATTGTGTGCATGCAGTCTTAGAGGGAAAAATTCAGCTGACACAGCTGAATAGAAAATTGAAATCCCTTGGCAGTGTGGTTTTAGCAGAAAGGCATTCATTTTCTAATGATTTATAAATTTGTTTATTTTGCACAGAGGTTACATATAATTATCATAACCACTAGTTTACATCTGCCAAACATTTCTAAATCAGAACTCATGATGTCTTACTTTAAGCCAGTTATTACCCTCTATTCCTCTCCCTCATACTGTTTATTCATTCTAACATTTATTATATATCTGCCATATTCTGTACTTCTGCTTCTACTTTATATCTAGTAAAGGCCTGTGTATCCCCCCCTTTCTCTTTCTCTCTCTGTACTGGGGATTGAAACCAGAGCCTCATGCATAATAGGCAAGTACTCTAACCATGAGCTATATCTCTAGCCCTTTTTATTTGAGACAGGGTCTTACTAAGTTGCCAAGTCTGGCCTCAGACTTGTAATCCTCATCCATAAAGGCTGCTTTCTGATTACTTTTTGTGTGTGTGTGTGGTACAGGGATTCAACCCAGGGGCATTTTACCTCCAAGCTACACCCCCAGCCTTATTTTTTTATTCTTTATTTTGAAACAGGGTCTCACTAAGTTCTGGAGGGCTTCACTAAGTAGCTGAAGCTGGCTGTGAACCTGTGATCCTCCTGTCTCAGCCTCCCAAGTACTGGGATTACAAGCATGTGCCACCACACCCAGCTTCCTGATTACTTTTTATTTATTTATTTATTTATTTTGTGGTACTGGGGATTGAACCCAGGGGCATTCTACCTCCGAGCTACACCCCCAGCCCGATTTTTTGTTCTTTATTTTTTGAAACAGGGTCTCACTAAGTTGCGGAGGGCCTAAGTAGCTGAGGCTGGCCACGAACCTGGATCCTCCGGTCTTAGCCTCCCAAGTACTGGGATTATAAGCGTGTGCCACCACGCCCAGCTTCTGATTACTTTTTAATGAGACAAAACAATGATACTCTATTAGAATCATAGTTTGTTGGGGGGCTTGTTTTTGTTTTTTTGTGGGGTTTTTTGGTATTAGCGATTGAACCAGCACCATGCCCAGCTACAGAATTTTGTTATTAAAATTATCTACTCATGCCAGATGAGGTGGCACAAGCCTGTAATTCTAGTCTTTGGGAGGGTGAGACAGTAGGATAGCAGATTCAAGGCCAGTGCACAGTAATTTAGACCTTGTTTTATAGTAAAAAAATAAAAAGGACTGGGGATAAGCCAAGCATGGTGGTACATGCTTGTAACAGGAGGACTGCAGGTTCATAGCCAGCCTCAGCAACTTAGTGAAGCCCTCTGTAACTTAGTGAGACCGTGTTTTGAAATAAAAATAAGCCAGGCATGGTGGTGCACGCTTGTAATCCCAGTACTTGGGAGGCTGACACAGGAGGATCACAGGTTCGCAGCCAGCCTCAGCTATTTAGTGAGGCCCTCCGCAACTTAGCAAGACCTTGTTTCGAAATAAAGAATAAAAAATAGGGCTGGGGGTGTAGCTCGGAGAGAGAATACCCCTGGGTTCAATCCTCAGTTCCGCAAATAAATAAATAAATAAATAAATAAATAAATAAATAAATAGGGCTGGGGATGTAGCTCAGAGGTAGAATGTCCCTGGTTCAATTCCCAGTACCACAAAAAAAAAAAAAAAAAAGCTATTGATCTGGTATAATAGAGCCTCTGTCCATTGACCTGTTAATAAAAGTGCAAAGCTTTGGTAAGTCTGTCACCCAGGGGTATCTCTATTACTCCAGATATAGTGATAGTTGTAGTAAAGGCCCAGATTCTGTTGATGTTATCATCTTTCTTTCTTCAGGATCTACAGTCTTTGCAGAAATTCAGGGGGTCATTGATGCTTGCATTAAGCTGTCTGGAATGCCTGATCTCTCTCTCTCTTTTATGGTAAGTTTTGTTATCCTTTTCTATCCCCTCTTGCATGCCTAATACATGTGAAGAACTAAATGTTTGTATCTTAGATCACAAAGGACTATCTCAGAAATATTCCTAGCACAGCTTCCCAATACAGTAGCATATATAATGAATGCAGCTTTTATAGAAAGGCTGAGCAGTCTTGAGTGTGCTAGAAGTGACTTAAAAGTGGCTGACTGAGCTAGACTTGGTGGCACACACCTGTATTCCCAGTACTTGGCAGGCTGAGACAGGATAATCATAGATTCAAGGCCAGCATCAGCAACTTAGCCAGACCCTATTTCAAAATTTAAAAAAGGGCTTGAAGCTGGGCGTGGTGGTACATATTTATAATCTCAGTACTTGGGGGGCTGAGACAGGAGGATCGCAGGTTCAAAGACAGCCTCAGCAACTTAGTGAGACCCTGTTTCAAAATAAAAAATAAAATAGGGCTGAGGCATAGCTCAGAGGTAGAATGCCCCTGAGTTCAATATCCAGTACCCAAAAAAGAGGCCTTGGGGTATAGTTTGGAGGTAGAATGCTTCTGAGTTCAATCCCCAGTACCAAAAAAAAAAGTGCTGACTGGCTTCTGCAAATCTCCAGTGTCCGTTTTACTAATTATTTGCTTTGCTGATATGGTCAGCCGGGCACAGTGGCACACGCCTGTAAACCCAGTACTTGGGAGGTTGAGACAGGAGGATCGCAGGTTCAAGGTCAGCCTCAGCAACTTAGTGAGGCCCTCAGCAACTTAGTGAGACCCTGTTTCAAAATAAAAAAAGGGCTGGGGATGTAGCTTGGGGGTAGACTGCTCCTGGGTTCAATTCCCAGTACCGCCCCCCAAAAATGGACACTGGCCTTTTGTATCATTTTAAACTCAGCATGACACAGTGCTACGAACAATTGAGTTCCAGTACTGTCTCTGTTGCCAGTTTCTCCTTTAGTTCGTTTTTTTTTTTTTTTTCTTGGTAGCACTAGGAATTGAATCCAGGGGTACTCTACTACTGAGCTACATCCCAGCCCTTTTATTTTTTTTATTTTTATTTTTTTTTGCGGTACCGGGGATTGAACCCAGGGGTGTTCTACCTCCGCGCTACACCCCCGGCCCTATTTTTTATACTTTATTTTGAAACCAGGTCTCACGAAGTTGCGGAGGGCCTCACTAAGTAGCTGAGGCTGGCCCCGAACCCGGATCCTCCAGTCTCCGCCTCCCAAGTACTGGGATTACAAGCGTGCGCCACCACGCCCGGCCTATTTATTTATTTATTTATTTTTATTTATTTAGCAGTACTAAGGATTGAACCCAGGGGCATTCTAACTCTAAGCTACACCCCCAGCCCTATTTTTCATTCTTTTGAATGCCCCTGGGTACAATCCCCAGTGCCACAAAAAAATTTTTTTCAAGTAAAGTAATGTATATAAAATATTTGCAAACTGTAAACCATTGGGAAACACTAAGGTTGCACTGATGTGGTCATAATAAACTCTTACATAAATGACTGCTTTTGCTTTAAGGGAGCATATTATTTTCTCATAATATCTGAATAGTGTGGCCGTAGTCATTATACTCTATGACTGTGGCTGTCTTCTGTTTTCCTGGCAGAACCCAAGGCTTCTGGATGATGTCAGCTTCCACCCCTGCATCCGGTTCAAGCGTTGGGAATCTGAACGAGTTTTGTCATTTATTCCTCCAGATGGAAATTTCCGACTCATATCATACCGTGTCAGCTCACAAAAGTATGTTCATGGATTAACCAGAATCTGTCATCAGATGTCGGTGTGCCAAATAGAACTGTTTTCCCTGCTTCGTTCTAACACTTTGGTGCTTCAGTTCATCATTGCTCTTTAACCATGGCTCACCAGGAGCCCCAATGAGAGCTAGTGAAATTATGTGTCTAAAATAATCAGTGTACCTTGAACCTAAGAGTATAAAAAAGTAATAGATGAGACTATAGTAAAGATCTGTAGCCAAGAGCAGGCATTTTGGACCATGCCCAACCTGAGCAAAACCATGACCTAGTGCCATCATTATTTTACCATGATCTGTCAGAAGACAGAACGATCCCAGGAGACTCCCCAACTTACTCACTTTAAGTCACCCTTCTCTCTCTTCATTGAGTTTTAAAAGAACAGGTTAGCATTGTAGGTTATAGCTAATTGGTCCCTGGAAAATAGAAAGCAGGGGCTGGAGCCAGGCCCGGTGGAACATGTCTATAAATCCTCAATACATATATACATCAGAAAGCATTTGGGTAAGCCGGCATGGTGGCGCACACCTGTAATCCATGGTGGCTGAGGCAGGAGGATCACAGGTTTGAAGCCAACCTCAGCAATTTATAGTGAGACCCTGTTTCAAAACAAAAAATAGAAAAGGGCTAGGGGGATGGCTTGGAGGTAGAACGCCTCTGAGTTAGAAAGATGGAGAGAGGGAACGAGAGAGGGAGGTTTTATGTTATGGATAACATAAGACAAGACTCAAAAGTAGAGGAATTTTTTCTTGGTTCTTAGCACATAGGAATTATTTTGGTATATATAATTTAAAATTCTTTTATCAGTAGGATCTTTTTTTGTGGTACTGGGGATTGAGCCCAAGGGCATTCTACCTCTGGGCTACACCCCCAGCCCTATATTTTATTCTTTATTTTGAAACAGGGTCTCACTAAGTTGCTGAGGCTGGCCGCAAACCCACGATCCTCCTGTCTCAGCCTCCTAAGTACTGGGATTACAAGCGTGCACCACCACACCTGGCTATCAGTAGGATTTTTTTTCTTTTCTTTTTTTGCAGTACTGGGGATTGAACCCAGGGACATTCTACCTCCAAGCTCCACCCCCAGCCCTATTTTTTTATTCTTTATTTTGAAACAGGGTCTCACTAAGTAGCAGAGGGCCTCACTAAGTAGCTGAGGCTGGCCGTGAACCTGCGATCCTCCTGTCTCAGCCTCCCAAGTACTGGGATTACAAGTGTGCACCACCACGCCCGGCTTTATCAGTAGGATTTTAAATCATTCATTTTTTAAAACTATCCCATTTGCCCCAATTGTTTATGTTTTATTAAACTTCAGATTTCTGTCTTGGTTTATATACTTTCTCTGTGAACTCATACACTTTGTAGTGCACTGGTACCAGGACAGTGTGCTGTGTCCAGCTCCCCCATGCAGATGCTGAATTTGCAGTTCTAAGGTATAGAGCCTTGTTGTGGGATTGGAGGCAGGAGAGAATACTTTGGAGTGAGGTTTTCAGGCCACCTTTAGAGCTGTCCCACACCATTAATTATGTATCTATGTGCTTTTGTGTCTTTCTCTTTTTTAGTCTAGTGGCAATACCAGTGTATGTAAAACACAGTATCAGCTTTAAGGAGAACAGTTCTTGTGGCAGATTTGATATAACAATTGGACCAAAACAAAATATGGGAAAAACAATTGAAGGAATTACAGTGACAGTTCACATGCCAAAAGTTGTGCTGAATATGAACCTGACACCAACACAAGGCAGCTATACATTTGATCCAGTCACCAAGGTACAGCCACTCCAAATCAAGAGTGAGCAAGTGTTTCTGCAATCTGTTTTGTGATTGGGAAGGGGATGGTTAGTTTGTTTAAAAAGTAAAATTCCTATAAACCCTGGAGAGCATACTGTGCTGTGCTGCTGTTGCTGGCTGTGGAGGGAATCCTGCATCTGCTACTGAGCAGGTGAACAGAAAAGTGAGACTCACTCTGTGTGTGTGTGTGTGTGTGTGTGTGTGTGTGTGTGTGTGTGTGTTTTACTGGTGATTGAACCCAGGGGCATTCTACCTCCAAGCTACACCCCCAGTCCAATTTTTTTTTTTTTTTTTTTTTACGGTACGGGGATTGAACCCAGGGGCGTTCTACCTCCACGCTACACCCCCGGCCCTATTTTTTTATACTTTATTTTGAAACGGGGTCTCACGAAGTTGCGGAGGGCCTCACTAGGTAGAGAGAGAGAGAGCACTGAGGCTAGCTGCGAACCCAGATCCTCCGGTCTCTGCCTCCCAAAGTACTGGGATTACAAGCATGCGCCACCACGCCCGGCCACCGGACCTATTTTGTATACTTTATTTTGAAACTGGGTCTCATGAAGTTGCGGAGGGCCTCACTAGGGAGAGAGAGAGAGAGAGAGAGAGAGAGAGCGAGCGAGCGCTGAGGCTGGCCCTCCAGTCTCCGCCTCCCTTATTTTTATTTTGAAACAGAGTCTTGCTAGGTTGATAAGAGTCTCACTACTTGTTGAGGCTGACCTCGAACCTGCAATCTTCCTGTCTCAGCCTCCCAGCTCACAGTGTTCTTTACTCATCCACTGATAATCCAGAAACTCCCTCCAGTATCTAATGAAAAAGAAGTAAAAGCTTTTTTTTTTTCTTGGCGGTACTGGGGATTGAACCCAGGGGCATTCTACCTCCGAGCTACACCCCCCCCAGCCCTATTTTATATTCTTTATTTTGAAACAGGGTCTCACTAAGTTGCAGAGGCCTCACTAAGTAGCTGAGGCTGGCTGTGAACCTGCGATCCTCCTGTCTCAGTCTCCTAATTACTGGGATTACAAGTGTGCGCCACCACGCCCAGCAGTAAAAGCTTTTAAGAAGAGAAAAATATGTGGATATAAGAAGATATGATAGTCTATTAATTGTTAGATTCCCTGTAGAAATAGATTAAGAGCTGTTTCTTCCTTTTTAACTTAAAAGCATCATACATACACTTCATAGGGGTATTGGTTTGGAAAGCTGCTTCCTCATCTGCCTTCCACATGCCAATTGCAAAAGATGATTTTCTCTGAATCATTGAGGTGCATGGTGAATAAAAAGGCTTTTTTTTTTTTTTTTTTTGCTGTACCAGGGATTGAACCCAGGGGCATTCTACCTCCGGGCTACACCCCCAGCCCTATTTTTTATTCTTTATTTAGAAACAGGGACTCACTAAGTAGCTGAGGCTGGCCGCGAACCCAGGTCCTCCAATCTCAGCCTCCCAAGTACTGGGATTACAAGCGTGCGCCACCATGCCCGGCTTAAAAAGGCATATTTTTAAATAAAAACATAGAATGTTAAAGATCATCTCACCTAGTCTCTAAGAATTCAAAGAACCTTCCCAGAGACCACATAAGACTCAGCAGGAGTTCCCCAGCTTCAACCATAAGAATTTTATTTTCTCATCTGTTGTTGACCATCATACTAACAACTTCTTTTAAACAAAGGATACCATAGCTTAAAAGTTCAAAAACACCAATATAAGTCAATGTCTTCATTTTACAGGAAAAGATACAGTCCCAGAGAGAAGCCATGAAGTTGGAATAATGGAAAGAATATTTGAAATCAGATAGCCTTGGGTTCAAATCCTAACCTTGCCTCTACCTAGCAAACAAGTTTGTGATCTCTCTGAGCCTTAATGTCTTCATTTGTAAACAGAAAGCAAAATGTACTTTACAGGCTCCAGTGAGATAACATATGAAGAGTGCTAAGCACAGTGCTGTATTCAAAAGTAAATGCTCAACACATGGCCATTCTCTACCCTCACTCCCCATTCAGAACTCCAGAGCTAATTAGTGATAAATCATTGTGGATGCTAGGTCTCTTGTTTCCAAGACACTGCTTCATTTTATATAAGTTTATGGTGTCTTTAAACTTTGTCTTTGAGCATTTGTCTTTAACAAATGGTTCAGGTTGTTTTTTACTTTATCTTCTTAAGGTACTAACATGGGATGTGGGAAAAATTACTCCACAAAAGCTCCCAAGTCTTAAAGGACTGGTAAATTTACAGTCTGGAGCACCCAAGCCAGAAGAGAATCCAAGCCTCAACATACAGTTCAAGATCCAGCAGCTTGCTATTTCAGGTAAGAGGTTTCACGTGTGTTTAAGGATAATTGAGCTCAATTATTAGGAGCTTAGAATAACAAACATTCCCACTCTAGAAAGAGCAAAATTCCAGTTTGCCTTTTACACAGTACTACAGAGCCAGGGAGCATCTTATTTCACACAGCATTCTTTCACCCCTGCCCTCATTTAAATACAAAGAAGGAGTCAGAGGAAGGAGGGAAGGGGAAGGAAAAGGGGTAGGAACTGGGGGAGGGCTAAGTGACCTATGTGTGCTGGTATACGTCTACCACCCTGAAACCCATCAAGATGTATGATTACAATGCAATAATAAATAAATTTTAAAAAAAGAAGTCTGTCATATTCACAGAAAGTAGAATTAGTCTTAACAAATTTCCCTGCCCACATGGGCATCTTAACCAAGACCATTCCCCCACAGTATAACAATTTGTGAATGGTAAAAGAGAGAGTGGTTCCACATGGTGGAAGGGACACTAGTTAGGTAAGATTTATTTTATAGTGCACATTGACAAATACTGTACTCTATTATAACTGGGATAATAAGTTATCTGTTTCATTCTTTTTGACACAGGCTTAAAAGTAAACCGTTTGGACATGTATGGGGAGAAATATAAGCCATTTAAAGGAGTCAAGTATGTCACGAAAGCTGGAAAGTTCCAAGTGAGGACATGAGAAGAGGCCACAATTCCTCAAGATCAGTTTGTTTTCCAAGTGTCATTACAATTTACTCTTAGGTACCAAGTGGGTGGGAATACATATTCTAGTTA
>PVJS01033257.1:0-22282 GCA_004027185.1 Glis glis | reverse complement strand
CCTGCTGTCACACACACACACACACACACACACACACACACACTTCCCTCTTTTACTTGTCTCTAGGTATAACTAAATGGAACTGTCAGACAAACACAAAACAGGGAGCAACCAAGAATGATTTAATAGAATTGTAGGATCCCATGATATCTAGACTCAGGTTGGAGAAGTGTCAGGCTGCAGAAATTGATTCCACGTTTCCATCCGTGTTTGAGGATTTGGGTTTGACAGGTACATACTTGGGCTTCACACAGCACTTGTCTCCACCTTTGCACAATATGTAGAATACTTCACTCTCTTTACATGTTGTTTTACACTTGCCTGATGTACCCCAACACTTCTTGGCTGAAAACAAAAGGGAAGAAGGGAGCAGGGTTAGTCTTGAAAGAAAGCAAAAGACTGGGGAAGGGAGAAGCTAAGTCCAAGAAGAGAAGAGGGAAGGAAGGGAAAAAGGAGATCTGTAGGGAAGAAGTCCTTAAAAGGCATCCCTAGGCTTAAGGGAGAGTGCAGACCATCATGCTTTTCTTTCTCCACTTGTGTCCCCAGTCATATCTCCCAAACTCCTCCCTGCTCGTGACATGGAACCCACTGAGCAGCTCCTTCTTGGCTCCCTTGGGAGAGGCAAAAGGCCCCCCTTTCTCCAAGGTTTCACCTCCCCATATTATTAGATGCCCAGTTACCCAGAATTAAGTAGCCATCTTTGCCCTTTGGTACCCACCTTGTTAAACCAATGAAAAGAAACGAGAATCTGAAAAATACCCTCTGGAACACCTGGAAGTCCTCTGCAAAACTCCCTTCTCCACAAGAGCCTGGGACTTTTCACTGGCATCAACCAGTCAAGAGAACTGGGGAACAGCTTCTCTGAGGAACTGACAATCTAAAATAGTCCAGGGGCCGGGCGTGGTAGCGCGCGCTTGTAATTCCAGTACTTGGGAGGCAGAGACCAGAGGATCCGGGTTCGGGGCCAGCCTCAGCTACTTAGTGAGGCCCTCTGCAACTTCATGAGACCCGGTTTCAAAATAAAGGATAAAAAAAAGGGCTGGGGGTGTAGCTTGGAGGTAGAATGCCCCTGGGTTCAATCCCTGGTACCGCAAATAAAATAAAATAGTCCAGGTAATTGGGGGCTGCATGAAAAAGTAGAATCGGAATCTTCAAACAATCAGAAATTTGGGAACCATTTTCATAGAGGTAGCAAGAGATTAAAATTGGAATCCTCCTATGGGATATTTTTTGAAAAGCCACCCTATGCTCTATACTCATACCCAAAGAGAGAGTCCCTCTCTCTTTTTGCACCCCACCCCTACCTCATCATGCTCAACTTCTCCAGAGCCAATCAGAGAGAGATGGTCAGAGCAGTCAAATGATGGGTGCTGGGAAGACCCATTGGTGCCTCCATGGAGCCTGCCAGAGCCCCCCAAGATCCCTGAACATGCATCAGGTTCCCTGACCCCACCCCCTTGGGAGAGATACCTGTTACCTCGGGTGGCCTGGGTCAGGAGCAGGGTAACTGTCAAAACCAAGAGAAGGAGCCGCATGAATCATAGGAGCTCACTCAGGGAGGGACAGGCTTCTAGACTGGCAAGACAGGCAGAGGTCTCCATTCTGGGCAGTCCAGACTGATATTTATTGCCCTGGAGAGCATGGCAGAGCCATGATCAATGAACCAGAAAGGGAACAGTCATTTGAGATCAGACAGGCAGGCAAGTACTTCTTGAGGAGGCTGGGAGAGAGGGAAGGGAGGTTAACAAAGAAGACAGCTTTGCCTCTGAAGTGGTTTATAATACAAATGAGGCGACAAGAATGGCAAAAATGTTTTTATCATTCAGTTATTTCTGATTAATGAAGAGAAAAACAGAGACACCAAGTAAGACAGAGTGATACTTCTGTGTGCCTTGGGTTCTTTTCCTGTTTGCCAGTTCAGATACAGCCTGGCACTTGGTTTTGTATGATTCATGAGTTGTGAATGATTTTTACTTTTTTTTTGCGGTACTGGGGATGGAACCCAGCGGCATTCTACCTCCGCGCTACACCCCCAGTCCTATTTTTATTCTTTATTTTGAAAGAGGGTCTCACTAAATTGTGGAGGGCCTCACTAAGTAGCTGAGGCTGGCTGCGAACCTGTGATCCTCCGGTCTCAGCCTCCCAAGTACTGGGATTACAAGCGTGCGCCACTACGCCCGCCCAGCCTACATTTTAACTAGTAAAAAAAAACTCACTATTACATACAATTACAATTGAAACAGACCGTATAATGTTATATGCATATATGAATGTATCACTGTGAATCTCACTATCATGTACAATTACAATGCACCAATATAAAATTTAAATATTAATAGAAATAAATAGCCTGGTGTGGTGGCACACTGTAATCACAATACTTGGGAGGCTGAGACAGGAGGAACACAGGTTTGAGGACAGCTTCAGCAAGTAGTGAGACTCTCATCAATCTAGCAAGACCCTGTTTCCAAATAAGAAATAAAATCGGGCTGGGGGTATAGCTTGGAGGTAGAATGCCTCTAGGTTCAAACCCCAGTACCACACATACACACACACAAAATGGAAATAAATACCCTCTTCCTATCTGGCACAAGAGACTGTTAGACAAAAATGCCTTCATTGCTCCACAAACTAAGGAAGGACTTCCCCACACCTGAACTATATCCATCTTCATTCCAGAGATGGGGAATTTTGTGTGTATGTGTGGTACTAGGGATTGAACCCAGGGGCATTCTACCTCCAAGCTACACCCCCAGCCCTTTTTATTTTATTTTGAAACAGGGTCTCACTAAGTTGCAGAGGGCCTCGCTAAGTTGCTAGGGCCAGCCTCGAACCTGCGATCCTCCTGCCTTAGTCTCCCAAGTACTGGGATTACAGGCGTGTGCCACCATGCCCAGCTAGCGATGAGAACTTCTGACTTGGTGGTGGTAGGAATGAAGCCAAGCCAAGTGAGCATGAGACACGGGCCAGGCTTTACTGAGGCTTCACCTCAAGGAGAAGGGGAATAGCACTAATACCGAGAAATCAGGCTGGCCCCAAACAAAGGATGGGGTAAGCTTTTACTCATGTGTAGGGGTTGCAAGGCTATAATCTGGGAGTTTTTCCACTGGTCATGGGCGTTGTTGAAAGATATTTTCTTTTTCCTGTGCCAACATCCTGGCCTTGAAGAACAGGCGGTTGATTTATCCCAGGAACCGCTGTGTTCCTTCTATGGGCACCACCACCCTGCACTAACATCCTGTCCTTGTGGATAAGGTTGGGCTATTGTAGCTGCTGGGTGAGGGTGGGAGAAAATACATACCATGCTCTCCACCAGTGAGAGATTAAGGGCCGAGGAGTTTGCCTTCTGCCCTTGTGTGGTGTTCCCCAACAGTTATAACTGGAAGAAAAAATCCAACATCCCAGTCTTACTCCCTCATCTGGTTTATCTAGTTTATTCTTTGGGCTGTGATGGCAAAGGCATCCTGGTTTTTATGATGTGTCCAGTCTCTGTGGTCAATAAGATGGTTTGAGAGAGTGGGGAGGGCAGGGAAGAACACACACAATACTTTCCGTGGGTAACTGGTGATGAGTTAAGGCCGTGGGAGTGCATCTGCCCTTTGTCCTCACAGCGATCCCTGTCTCAATGATTTATCATCTCCAATGTCCTCACTTCTACCAATAGCCAACCGTTAAGCTTTGGAGCCAGACAGTCTGGGTCTAAATCTTCACTTTGCCACATATTCACCCTGTGACTTCAAACAAGTTAATGTCTCTGAGCTTCTGTTGTATCATATCTACTGTATAGAGACTATACCACTAACCTCAGAGGTCTACAATGAAGAATAAATTAGGGAATACTTTTAAAGCACGTGGAATAGAGGCTGGTGTAGAGTTTCCTCAACATTTTTCAGCGCTCCTGAACACTTGTTGCCATTGTTAGTTCCTATCCATTCTCACCTTCCTAATTTCTTGCAACATTTCATCGCTGACTCTTCCTTCCCCAAAGCTATCCTGGCTCTCCTTCAATGTCAACATGATCGACATCCAATGCAAGGGACATTGGGATTGTCCGTGACTCATAGAGACCTCTCTGCTTACTGTGCTTCTTCAAATTAAGTTTGAACATTTCAAAACTTGGAAATCTAAGACCCAGAGAGCTAGTGTTAGCACTTGGATCTGGAACATCCCCAAAGGCTCATGTGTTGAAGGCCTTGTCAGAGGTGGGACTTTGGGGACATGACTGGGTCATGAGGACTCTGACCTCATCGCCAGATTCATCTATTGATGGATTCATTGCTTAATGGGCTATTGGGAGGTGGTAGGAACTACAGGAGGTGGGGCCTAGTTGATGGAAGTAGATCATTGGTACTGTACTCTTGAAAGATGTATTTTGTCCCTGCCCCCCTTCTCTCTCTCTCCCCCAACTTCCCATGAGCTGAGCAGCTTGCTCCAACACACACTCCCACCATGATATTCTGCCTCACCCCAAACCCAGAAAAAATGGAGCCAAGTGACAGAAACCCCTGAAACTGTGAACCAAAATGAACCTTTCCTACTTTTAAATTGATTTTCTCAAATATTTTGTCACAGCAACAGAAACCTGACTAGCACCCCCAGAATCCATGTTCAAGGCTAGCTCCCACCTTAATGTCTGGAATATAGACAGTGTAACTGTTTGGGCCGTGGTAAAGAAGGATGCGGGCTTCTTATCAGAACATGTTTCCAAGCTTATCCCTTTTCCTCACTCTCCTTGTGCCTCCCAGGATCTCTTCACCGGCCTCTTATCTTTGCTGTTGCTTAGCCTTTCTGGAGGTTGCTCTGTCCCTCAATACTTCACTTGTTTTTTTCCCAGGAACCAACCACTACTCTCTCCATGTTAGATCATGTCTCCATCCCTTCTATAGTGGACTTTTTTTGTGTGTGTGTGGTACTGGGGATTGAACCCAGGGGCATTCTACCTCTGAGCTACACCCCCAGCCCTATTTTTTATTCTTTATTTTGAAACAGGGTCTCACTAAGTTGCGGAGGGCCTCACTAAGTAGCTGAGGCTGGCCGCGAACTTGTGATCCTTCTGTCTCAGCCTCCCAAGTACTGGGATTACAAGCATGTACCACCACACCCAGCTAATAAATCAAATCTTTTTTTTTTTATTTTGAAACGGTCTTGCTAAATTGCTGAGGCTGGCCGCAAATTTGTGATTCTCCTGTCTTGGCCTCCCAAGTACTGGGGTTACAGGCATGTACCACCATGCCCTGCAGGATTCAAAATTTAAAAAGTCAAAATTTAAATTTTGACTTTAAATTTTGAATTTAAAAAGTCAAAATTCAAAATTTTAAAAGCCGGGCGTGGTGGCGCATGCTCGTAATCTCAGTACTTAGGAGGCTGAGACCGGAGGATCCAAGTTCGTGGCCAGCCTTAGCTACTTAGTGAGGCCCTCTGCAACTTAGTGAGACCCTGTTTCAAAATAAAGAATAAAAAATAGGGCTGGGGGTATAGCTGGGAGGTAGAATGTCCCTGGGTTCAATCCCCAGTATCACAAAAAAAAATTTAAAAAGTCATTTCAAATAAATGAAACAGGTAATGGCTAATGAGAAATGTTGAGTGAAAAGGATAGTTTAATCCAAAAAAAGGAAGAAAGAAATAGAAAGGAATTGATGAAAAGCGACAAATACTGATGATAATCGGGTATGGTGATGCACGCTTGTAATCCCAGTACTTGGGAGGCTGAGACAGGAGCATTGCAGGTTGGCAGTCAGCCTCAGCAACTTAGTGAGGCTCTCTGCAACTTAGTGAGACCCTATTTCCAAATAAAAAATAAAAATAGGGCTGTGGGTGTAGCTCGGAGGTAGAATTCCCCTGGGTTCAATCCCCAGTACCACACACACACAAAAAAAAAAATTGTAGGCCAGGCACCAGAAAAAAAAGGGGGGAATAATGGTGAGAACATATGCAGAAATTTTAACTAGTTTGAATAATAATGTTATGGTAGTAATATTGGTATTATTACACTGACACTATTGCATATGTGATGAGAGATAAGTCAAATGAATAATTATGGGATATTCTATTTCTGTCATCCCCTATTACCTTGAAAACTAGAATTCTCAGTATAAGAAAAAATACCAGTGTGATATAGAAGCTGGTTCTGAATTTGAATCGAAAGTACCAGTATGAACTCATCAGTATTTTATTTTTAGATAGATATATAGATAATTGCTATTTTTCCAGCTCTGGTCTGGTCCCTAAAAAGTGTAGAAACAATAACCAATCAGTAGAAGTTAGTATCACTAGAGCCTACATTAATAGCCTTAAACTTTATCTCCCAGCCAGGCATGGTGGGGCACGCCTGTAATCCCAATACTTGGGAGACTGAGACAGTAGGATCACAGGTTCGAGGCCAGCCTCAGCAAGGTCCTCTGCAACCTAGTGAGACCTTATTTCAAAGTAAAACATAAAATAGGTCTGGGGATATAGCTCAGAGGTAGAATACCCCTGGGTTCAATCCCCAGTACTGCAAGAAAAAAGAAAAAATTATATCCCACTAAAATAAAAGATACTAGGGCTTCTTGGAGATATGGCTGATTTCAATTTGGGGGCAAGTTATTAAACAAGGAAATTATTAAATAAGCCTGAAATGTTCTATCATACCAGACACCAATGAAGCTACCAAAGACTAGTAGAAATATATCAAAAAGCCAGGCATGGTGGCGCACACTTGTAATCCCAGTACTTGGGAGGCGGAGACCAGAGGATCCAGGTTCGCAGCCAGCCTCAGCTACTTAGTGAGGCCCTCCACAACTTCGTGAGACCCTGTTTCAAAATAAAGTATAAAAAAAATAGGGCCAGGGGTGTAGCTCGGAGGTAGAATGCCCCTGGGTTCCATCCCCGATACCGCAAAAAAAAAAAAAAAAAAAAAATATATATATATATATATATATATATTTATCAAAAAGACTCATAAAGTCAAATTGAGGAGGTTCCCACTGTCCAAGAACAGGACAATTTGTATTTCAATAGGAATAATGATTACAGTATATTGAACTCATGGCTTAGGACCATGAATTCAAAATAAATAAAATTCAGCAAAAACTAATTGCCCAACCTCAGAGACTCATAGAAAACTAATCTATTATTTGGCAAACTGATAAGCAAAGAAAAAGTCAAGTGTTTATTCTGCCTTGCCTCTCTGAACTCTCTAAACCCCAAGGTAACTAAATAGCAGATGAGGGGAAGGATCTTCCCACATACCAGTGTGGCTCATCTCCTCACCCCCTCCAAGTCTTTGTTCAGGTGTCACTTCACCTCAGTGAGACATTCTCTTAATACCTTTGGGGGGTAACTGGGGATTTAACCCAGGGGCATTCTACCTCTGAGCTACACCCTCAGCCCCCCTTTTTTCTACTTTTATTGATGCATTATAATCTCACATCATAATGTAGTTCATAGTGATAGTGACATCCATGCACACTGCACTTGGCGGGCTTTCCCCTGCTCCCTCCCCACAGCCCTCTTCCCAATACAGGATATTGAGATTGACATTGATATTCTCACATATGTACATAATGTTGATGGAAGTAATTCCTTCACTGATCCTCTCTCTCCCCCACCGCCCTTCCTCTAGACCACCTCCCTGGCTCCACTGAAGTTTCTCCTCCATTATCTGGAGTCCCTCTGGTATCCCGATTACTCCCTGGCTTCCGCATATGAGAGAAAACCTAGGACCCTTCACTTTCTGTGATTGGCTGATCTCACTTAGCATAATGTTCTCCAGGTCCATCCATTTTCCTGCAAATGGCAATTTTGTTCTTCTTGATTGCTGAGTAGATTGTATATATATCCTGATTGCTGATTGTGTGTATATCCCATAATTTTGTAATCCATTCATCTGTTAATGGATACCTAGGTTGGTTCTATAATTTGGCTATTGTGAATTGTGCTGCTATAAACATGAATATGCATATATTACTATGATTTTCTGAATTCAGTCCCTTTGGAAAGATACCCAGGAGTGGTATAGCTGGATCATATGGTGGCTCCATTCCCAGTTTTCTGAGGAATCTCCACACTGCTCTCCATAGTGGCTACACTAATTTGCACTCCCACCAACAGTGGAGAAGAGTTCCTATTTCCCCACATCCTCGCCAGCATTTATTGTTCTTTGCCTTCTTGATGATTGCCATTCTGATTGGGGTTAGATGGAATCTCAGTGTAGTTTTGATTTGCATCTCCCTGATTGCTAGTGATGTTGAACATTTTTTCATGTATTTATTAGCCATTTGTATCTCTTCTTTTGTGAAGTGTCTATTTTTAGTTAAATTGCCCATTTCTTAATTGGGTTATTTGTTTTTTTAATGTTGAGTCTTTTAAGTACTTTGTATATTCTAGATATTAGTCCTCTATCAGAGGGATAGCTGGCAAAACTGGTTATCCATTTGTAGAGAATGGAATTAAATCCTTACCTCTCACCCTGCACAAAAGTCAACTCAAGATGGATCAAAGACCTGGAAATTAGACCAGAGACTTTGAAGTTTCTAGAGGAGGGCAAAGGACCAACACTCCAACATATAGGCACAGGTAGAAACTTCCTCAATAAGACCCCCAAAGCTCAAGAAATTAAAACAAGAATGAATAAATGGATGGCATTAAACTAAAACGTTTCTGTTAGTCAAAGGAGACCATCAAGAGGCTAAAGAGAGAGCCTACAGAATAGAAGAAGATCTTTGCCAGCTATTCCTCTTATTTTTTGTTTTGAAACAGGGTTTCGCTAGGTTGCTGAGAGTCTCACTAAGTTGCTGAAACCTCAAACCTGCAATCTTCCTGTCCTCGAAACTGCAATCTGTCTGTCTCAGTCTCAAACGTCCAATCCTCATATCTCAGCCTCCCAGGTACTGGGATTTCAGGTGTGCTCCACCACGCCTGGCTTCCCTTTTTAAATTGCAAATTCCGGTCGGGCGTGGTGGCGCACGCTTGTAATCCCAGTACTTTGGGAGAATCCACTCGAGAACGTTTATTGAATGAATGAATGAGCTAAGTAATGACATATCTACTGTCTGCTATATCCAGCTGCCATCATGGGAAGGAAAAGAGGATGGAGTGACTAAGCATTTATCCAAATGAGAAGGAGCTAACTTAAGAGGCTGTTTTAAATCTTAAAAGATCAATGTAATTTTCGTCTGAGTTTAGGAACAGCCTCTGTGCCCTTCCAGACTCCCGGCTTTCCTCTGCAAAACGGGAGTTTCCTGAGAACACCTCAGATGAATTCAGGAAACAGAGAAGCTACTTTTGCTGTGCACCAAAATTTCATTGTGTCCAGTGTTGACCCTTAACATAATTTGTTATTTAAAATTGAAAAGAGTTAATTGAAACTCAGAGGAGCCCAGCAGTTTTCTGGGGGCATCACAGAGATAATAAATGGTGGCACCAATTGTAACCCAGGATCAGGGCTCTTCCTGTCATATTGACACCTGCCTGGCCACCCTTCCAAGCCCTGAAGTGCTTCTGCCCCTCCCCTGGAGCGGTCTGGATTACCTGGAATGCCCTGGGACAAGAGCAGCAGCATGGCCAAAGTCAGCCAAAGAGCCTTCATGACTTCCCGCAGCCCACGGAGTCGTCCCTGGTGTGGCAAGATGGCAAGGTGACAGGCGAGAGTTCTGGATTCTCTGTGCCCTCTAATTATCTGGACACGTGTCCCTGACACTGTCAGCTTCCCATGAGTACAGTCTGCCCTGGAACAGCCTGCCCTGGTCACCGTCCCAACACCTCCACACCCACAGTGTGGACCACACACCCCAGAGCTGATATGCCCGCCTTGCTCCACTCTTGCCTTTCAGGGGCCAGCAAGAATAAATCACACAACAGCCAGAGGATATTGTTTTAAATATACAAAAGCCCTCGTTACAACCCAGCTTAAAATCCCACAACACCCTGCACTCTTTACAATTCCCTACAAAATCCTACATTATCTGGTCTAGAAATCTGCCATTATCATGATTCTAATGTAATTTATGCAAGCTCCTTATTTTCTTCTCTTCCTTCCTTCCTTACTTTCTTTAACTTGTGTGTGTGTGTGTGTGTGTGTGTGTGTGTGTGTGTGTGTGTGTGTGGTATTAGGGATTAAACCCAGGGGCATTCTACCTCTGAGCGACATCCCCAGCTCTATTTTTTTTTTTTTTTTTTTTTTTTTAGTGGTACTGGGGATTGAACCCAGGGACATTCTACCTCCAAGCTATATCCCCAGCCCTATTTTTTTTAAACAGGGTTTTGCTAGATTGATAAGAGTCTCACTACTTGCTGAGTCTGTCCTTGAACTTGCAATCCTCCCATCTCAGCCTCCCAAGTACTAGGATTACAAGCATATGCCACCATGCCCAGCTCTATTTTTTTTATTTATTTTGAAATAGGATCTTGCTAAGTTACTGAGAGCCTAACTAAGTTGCTGAGGCTGGCCTCAAACCTGTGATCCTCCTGGCTGGGATTACAGGCCTGTCCCAGCACACCCAGCTATTTCTCTCTCTCTCTTTCTCTCTCTCTCTCTCTCTCTCTCTCTCTCTCTCTCTCTCAATGCACTTTTCCAATTTGGGAACTGAGGAGAAAGAAGAGAGGACACACATTAGACTTTCCCTAGATCGAATCAATGGAAACATTTTCTCTCTAAGAGAAAAGACCCCACTGCCTAAAATGCTCAGTGTTGGGAAGGGTTTTTGGCATTGAGGGCAAGAAAGGGCAGAGTTGAAAATGTTCAGCTCCTGTCCTGCCTCTGCCACTTAGCAGCTGTGTGACCTTGGGAGAGTCACTCCACCACTCCAGGGTTCAGTCTCACCAACGAGCAGATTGAAGGAGATGGGCTATAAAAACCCACCCAATCTTCATACACTGGTTCTTGGGATGCTGAAAAGGCACAAGAAATGGAATGCTGCAGAATTCCAGGTTTTCACCACCAATGTGGGCCAGCCTAATGGGTGTACACCTAAGGAGTGTCAGGGCTGCACTGGCCAGTCTCCAATCCTATATACACATGGGACCCCAGGCCTCTTCCCTTGACACCTACAACCAAAATGCTATATGGCAGTGCACAAAGATGTGCCTTGACTAGTATAAAGGCTTAATATTATCTCCAGGACCCTTGAATAGGTCTCATCATCTGCATGTATATGATCAGCTAATAGTAAGACTACATCCACCATATTTTGTAGTTCCTCCCCATCAAGAGATAGAGTCTATTTCCCCATCTTTTTTTTTTTTTTTTTTTTTTTTGCGGTACCGGGGATTGAACCCAGGAGCGTTCTACCTCCAGGCTACACCCCCAGCCCTATTTTTTATTCTTTATTTTGAAACAGGGTCTCACTAAGTTGTGGAGGACCTCACTAAGTAGCTGAGGCTGGTCACGAACACGGATCCTCCGGCTTCAGCCTCCCAAATACTGGGATTACAAGCGTGCGCCACCACGCTCGGCTTATTTCCCCATCGTTCAAATCTGGGCTTGCCTTGTAATTTGCTTAGGTCAATGGGACATTAGCAAGAGGATGCAATTAGAGTCATGAAAAATTCTTGAAAACTGAGGAAGGTCCCACCACCTCTCCCCTGCCACTGCTCTTGGGAACTCTGTAACTGCTATCATACAAGCCAACCAGGGTTTGCCTACTGCAGATGAGAGCCATGTAGCACATCACAGGCACACCAGTGGCTCCATGCTAGACCACCCAGCCCCAGCCACACCAGCCCAGATCAAAACAACAAAATATGTAGCCCAGCCCAACCATATATTTAGAAGAAATAATGAATTTTAACTGTGTAAGACTGTAATGCTACCGTTTGGAGTGATGCCGCAGGTCCTTGTTCTTAGCTAGTTTAGAAAAACTTAGCCAGAACTACTGTTGCAAGCTTGAACAAAGTTTTTATTATTACAGAAAGAAACGGGGGACAGAGTAATCAAAGCACTACGTCAGAGGTGACGTAGTGGAGTGCCTTGAAAGTAAGGCACTGAGGCCTTTGAACATATACAATTTTTATAAGAATTATTATCTCTTGTTTCTTATTCCACTTAACCAATAGTCTTCTTTTCCCACCAAAAGCAGGTGCAGATCAGCCAATTAAACCTTTTCTGCTAGCCCCATTTGTTCATCCTCACAGAGACAGATAGGTCAGATATCACTGATCAAAAGGAATTGCTTGGTTCACGAGGTCAGGGGGCTGTATGTTAAAAGCCTGTTTTATTCTTTATTTTTATTAAAGTTTAAAGCATGTGTATTGCCCACTTGTGTCCTTGGTGAGTTCTCAGCATCTTTTTATCTCTATCTGCTAGAAGTTACTTATTATATTGAAAACTTCTTTTATAATAAAGGAAAGAAAATAAACAGGAATATAGTCTTTTAAAGTATCAAGGATTTTGGACTATAACTATTTTGTGTTATTAGTAATTAATATTGGGTTAATATAGCTTGCTTTTTCATCTTTTAATGTTAGTCTTAGCTGCTGTGAAAGTCTATAATTCTTTTCTAATTGCCTGTGTCTGTGCCTGCAACATTCAGTGTTTAGCTGGACTAACAGCCAACTTTTAGCTGACCAAGGTCAACCTTGGCTGCAGCTCTCGGCTGACAACTTAGAGACAGAGAAAAGGATTTTATTGTTCTGCTTGAGTATGATAGCTTGTTCTCACTATTAGCAATTGATACCTATTAGCAATCAATGCGGGCCCAATCCCCATCATGTAAGACTGCTACATTTTGGAATGCCTTGTCACATAGCAAAAACTAAATGATGTCCCATCCTTTTCTTCTTATAGTAAAGGAATAATGTGCCAGTTCTTAAGTCACTGGGTATCAGCTAAAAACCTACTCATCTATACTGGCTCTGTGAGGCAGGGGCTGCAACTCTGCAAACCCCATTACTCACTTTCCTGCTTGTTAAGCTTTGCCAATAGGAGACCACAGAGGAAGGCTGCGAGCCTGAAGGAGGAAGACTGGCTCCTTCCTGTGAGCTTCCTGTTCCTGTCAGTGCCACTCAGCAACAGCCCTTTTCCAGAAGCAGCGGTTAGTTCCACCATCCTTTTTATTTATTTATTTATTTATTTATTTATTTATTTATTTAATTTTGAGATGGGGGTCACCCTGCATTGCCCAGGATGTCCTTGAACTCCTGGGCTCAAGTGATCCTCCCAAGTAGCTGGGATTACAGGCATGTGCCACCGTGCCTGGCTTTCCATCTCTTTGTGTGTGTGTGTGTGTGTGTGTGTGTGTGTGTATGTGGTACTGGGGGTTGAACCCAGGGGTATTCTACCTCTGAGCTACACCCCCAGCCCTGTTTTATTCTTTTATTTTGAAACAGGGTCTCACTAAGTTGCGGAGGGCCTCACTAAGTAGCTGAGGCTGGCCATGAACCTGCGATCCTCCTGTTTTAGCCTACCAAGTACTGGGCTTACAAGCGTGTACCACCATACTCGGCTTTCCATCTCTTTTTGTTGTTCTTGTTGTTGCTTGGGAGGCTGAGACAGGAGGATTGCAGGTTTGTGGATAGCCTCCATCTCTTTTTTTTGTGTGTGTGGTACTGGGGATTGAACCCAGTGGCATTCTACCTTCGAGCTATACCCCCAACCCAATTTTATTTCTTATTTGGAAACAGGGTCTCGTTAGGTTGATGAGAGTCTCACTTCTTGCTTAGGCTGTCCTCGAACCTGCGATCCTCCTATCTCAGCCTCCCAAGTACTGGGATTATAGGCATTTATTTTTTTTAATTGAGTTCCCACCACAGGCCTCATTGTTTCCCTTAGAGAGAGGGGCCAGCATCTGCGTCTGGTGCCCGTTCTTCACAGGTCAGAGCTTCAGATCTACAGAGCAGCTCCTCCCAGCTCTGTCATGGCAGCAGAGCTGGGTAGCACTTTCCTCCAAGGTCTGGGTCCGTAGTCTGTAGGGCCCTTGCTACTAATCCCCCAAACTCTTTCTTTTGTTCCCTCAGCCTTAGTGGTGGAAACTGCTTGGAACAATTACTATTTCTGTGCTATTTCAATGTGCCCTTCCCCCTTATCAGTTCTCAAATGCCTGTTTAGCTCTTTTTCTTAGTCATTTATTATTATTATAATCAATTATTTTTATACTTTCATTGGTGCATTGTAGTCTCACATCATAATGTAGTTCGGAGTGATAGGGACATACATGCTCTCAGCACCTGGTGAGCTTCAGCCCGGCTCCCTCTCCACTCCCTCCCCTTCCCCACACGTGATATTGAGATTGGCATTGATAATTTCACATATGTACATAACATCAATGTAAGTGTTTCCTTCATTCATTCTCCCTCACCCCCCACCTTCCCCTAGACCCCCTCCATAGCTCTACTGGGGTGTTATAACCAATTTTTTCATGCAGTTCTCTTTATTGAAATTGGTGCCATAAACTGGGCATGGTGGCACACAGCCATAATCCCAGTACTTGGGAGGCTGAGACAGGAGGTTTGCAGGTTTAAGATCAGCCCTAACAACTTAGTGAGACTCTCAGCAATCTAGCTCACTAGGTCTCAACCCTGTTTCAAAACAAAACAACAACAACAACAAAAATAAAAGTTTAAAGGCTGGGAGTGTAGCTTGGGGGTAGAATGCCCTTGGGTTCCATCCACAGTACCAAGGAGAAAAAAAGAAATTGCCACCATAGTTTCTGTTTTCCTGAGTGAACTTTGACCATCATGAATAATAAGGGATTAGAATTACAACTATCTTCATCACAGCACTGTTGACAGAGCAGAGGATTAGAAGCAACTTAGTGTCCACACAGAGCACTAGGTCAGTATGTTGCAGTGCAGCTGGGTGGTAGGAGATGGGCTGAAGGAGGAGTCCCTGACTCTTTCTGAAAACAATGGGCCCAATGCATCCTCACTAAGTTTGGTTACTGTTAATCACATAAAATGCTTGCTAGGGAGATGGAGCAAGCAGCTGATAGAGTCAAACTCAAACCATCCTGATGGGACACCTTTCTCCTAAGAAGTCCTCCTGCCAGAGCGAAAGGCCCTCCAAAACAGGAGCTGGGAGAGGTGACAGATCACCTCCACATCCTTCAAAGAACCCACAAAGAGGCCCCACAAACAAGCCACCATTTGGATGCCTGCAGTGGAGAAGGAACTTCTTACCTGTCCTAGGGAAACGTGGAGGTCACAGGACACTCACAGATGAGAATGAACAGTCGATCAGCCTCAACTCCTCACATCCATAGAGGAAACGCCCGTGCAGATCCCCTCTGGCCCAGACAGGGAGAGACCCTCCTACCCCAGCCTTCTCCCCAGGCTCTGCCACCACTGCATTATACCCCGGGTCTCTGAAAGGACATCTCTTGGGCCTAAAGCTTCCCGAATTGTCCAGGGGAACTAGCTACCTAGTATTTATCCTTCTCTTTTTGCCTGGAAGTGCGGTGTCCAGAATGAATAGTGGGAGTCATCTATGCACCCTGAATAGGAAAAATGGTCCCATTTTGAGCAGTCCTGGAAGCTGGCACTCTCGTGCTGTGGTAAAGGCCAGCCTGCTTGCCATGGGTCCATCTTTGTTGTTGTTGTTTTGTGGTACTGGGGACGGAACCCAGGGACGTTCTACCACTGAGCTACACCTTCAGCCCTATTTTATTTTTTATTTGGAAACAGGGTCTCACTAAGTTGCTGAGAGCCTCGCTAAGTTGCTGAAGCTAGCCTCAAACCTGTGATCCTCCTGTCTCAGCCACCTAAGTACTGGGATTACAGGCCAGACAATTTGTGTAAACTGGAATTTTTGTATTCCTAGGTGTTTCATAATCCAGTCAAGTTGACAGTCCATATTAACCATCTCAACTACCTTGAACTGGGACTCCCATTTCTTTCTCTCTTTTCTTTTCTTTCTCTCTTTTCTTTTCTTTCTCTCTTTTCTTTTCTTTTCTTTCTTTCTTTTATTGTGGTACTAGGGATTGAGTCCAGAGGTGTTTTACCTCTGAGCTACACCCCTAGCCCTTTTTTATTTTTTTGTTTTGTTTTGAAACAGGGTCTCCTTAGGTTGCTGAAAGTCTCACTGAGTTGCTGAGGCTGTCTTCAAACCTTCGATCCTCATGTTTCAGCCTCCTAAGTACTGGGATTACAGGCCTGTCCCAGCTTGGGACTCCCATTTCTGACTGAACAATGGGAAAGGGAAAAGAGAAATGTAGGGTCAGCAGGTAGCTTTTGTAAGGACATGACCAGGACACTGTACACGTCGCTTCTGTATACCCCATTTCTTTAGAGCCATCTTGTGGTTCTGAGTAACAGCCATACTCTGAAAATGACAAAATTTAAACTAATAGCATCAAGCTCTTCTCCAGTCTCTTCTGACTCCTAACATATCTAAGTTGACATCCCTACTTGAACATCTAATATGCCTGAGATGATTTGAAATATAACAGCAAAATATATATATATATATTTTTTTTTTTTTGGTCATCCTGAGGTTGAACCTGAGGCATTCTACCATTGAGCTACACCCCCCCAGCCCTTTTTATTTTTTGTTTTTGAAACAGGATCTCACCAGGTTGCTGAGAGTCTCACTACATTGCCGAGGCTGTCCTTGAACCTTCGATCCTACTGTCTCAGCCTTCCAAGTACTGGGATTACAGGCATGCACAACCACACCCAGCTTTAATGCAAAACTATTTGGAATGCCTCCCATCAAGGGAAGAAATTGCTGAGTGCAGTAGTGCATGCCTGTAGTCCTAGTACTTGGGAGACTGAGACAGGAGGATCACAGATTTGAGACCAGACTCAGCACTTTAGAGAGACTCTCAGCAACCTAGCAAGACTCTGTCTCAAAATAGGAAAAAAAAAAAGGCTAAGGGGTGTATCTTGGAGGTAGAATGTCCCTGAGTTGAATCCCCAATACCACAAGAAGAAGAAGAAGGAGGAGGAGGAGGAGGAGAAGAAGAAGAAGAAAAGAAGAAATTTCCCTCCCCTGGAATCCAGGCATTCCTGTGTTTTCACTAATAGAGTTTAGTAGAAGTTATGTTTCCAAATCTTGATCAAAATAGATCATATCAGCTAGAGGTGGTGGCGCGCATTTGTAATCCCAGTACTTGGGAGGCTGAGACAGGAGGATCACAGGTTCAAGGACATTGCACAGTAACTAAGTAAGAACCTGTTTCAAAATAAAAATGTTTCAAAATAAAATATAAAAAATAGGGCCGGGCGTGTAGCTTGGAGGTAAAATGCCCCTGGGTTCAATCCCCGGTACCGAAAAAAATAAAAATAAATAAATAAAATGGTGTATCTCAGAGCTACATACCATCTCCTGTTTCTTTACTGAAACACTCACTCTTGGACCCTTGAGATACTACATACTACAAGCATGCACCACCATGCCCGGCTTATTCTTGAAACAGGGTCTCACTAAATTGCAGAGGGCCTCACTAAGTAGCTGAGGCTGACTGTGAACCTATGATTCTCCTGTCTCAGCCTCCCAAGTACTGGGATTACAAGTGTGCACCACCATGCCTGACTTGTTTAACCCTTTTAACAATTCAGTGCGATAGGTAGCATTAAGACCTCTTTCGCTGGGCGCGGTGATACACACCTGGAATCCCAGTACTGAGAGGGCTGAAACAGGAGGATCGCAGATTGAGATTTAAGCAAAAACGTGAGTGGAAGGAAGTCACCAGTCAGGAAATAATCAGGAAGAATATTTCAGGTCAAGGGAATTGGAAGCACAGTGTCCTGAGGTGGGAAGAAGCTTAGTGAGTTCAGTGGAGAGAGAGAAGAAGTCCAGCAAGCTGAAGAGCGGTGGATGAGGTCAGAGAGGTGCGCAACCAGGCCATGGAAGCTGGGGAGAAGAGGTGGAATTTTATCAGAAATGCAAAAGATAACCATCAGGCAAGTCATTATCTCATTTATATTTTTAAAAGATAAGTCTGAGCTGGGCATGGTGGCATACACCTGTAATCCAGGACTTGGGAGGCTGAGACAGGAGGATCGCAGGTTCAGAGGTCAGCCTCAGCAACTTAGTGAAGCCCTCCACAACTTAGTGAGACTCTGTTTCAAAATAAATAAATAAATAAAAGGCTGACGGGGTGGCAGGTCAGAGGTAGAAAGCCTCTGGGTTCAATCCCCAATACTGCGGGCACTGTGAGGTCTGACGGTGAGGCCTGGCTAGAGGAGGTTGAGAACAAAAGAACTCCAGCCGTGGTGGGAAAGTGACCCCAACCATCCCCCTGCCTCCAGCCTCATAAATCTACCTGTCCTGGCCCCCTGCCAAGGCCACCAATAGGAGAAATCCACAACTGTCTCCCTCTGAATGCCCCATAAAAGGCCCCTAGTCTGTAAGGAAAGGGGCCTTTTCTGACTCTTGTGGGTTCGCGGCCAACCTCAGAGCGCGATCGCTCAATCGATCGATCGATCTCTCTCTCTCTCCCTGTCTCTCTCTCTCTCTCTCTCTCTCTCTCTCTCTCTACCTAGCGAGGCCCTCCACAACTTCCTGAGACCCGGTTTCAAAAATAAAGCATAAAAAAAAAATAGGGCCGGGGGCGTAGCGCAGAGGTAGAACGCCCCTGCGTTCAATCCCTGGTACCACAAAAATAAATAAATAAAAATAAATAAATTTATTTATTTATTTATTTATTTATTTATTTATTTTGGAACTAAGGATTGAACCCAGGGGCATTCTACCTCCGAGCTACACCACGAACCCTATTTTTTATTCTTTATTTTGAAACAGGGTCTCACTAAGTAGCTGAGGCTGGCCACAAACCTGTGATCCTCCTGTTTCAGCCTCTCAAGTACTGAGATTACAAGTGTGAATTTATTTTTCTTTGATTCCTTATCAGGTTGAGAAGTTGGGCCTCCTAGCTCTCCATGAACAGGCTCCAGTGTCTTCAGACACTGGAGTGCATATGACAGGGTCTTATTCTGCTCCCTCCCTGGGCTTCCTCGTCCCTGGCAACAAAGACATTGTGGCGACACTATTCTGGGGTGTCAGGAGGATAACAAAGGCTTCAAAACCAGAGCAAAGTTAGCACGTTGACCATGCAAGAAGCAAGCCCAGAGATGGGAGTATGGTTTTGCCAAAGCGATACAGTATAATTGGGAGTTGGAGTCAATGGAAAAGATCTAGACCCTAAGTGTTTGAGAGACTTAGTGGCTAATGAGGACAGCTGAGAGAACCCATAAGTGAAACTCCAATTACCAGCCTTATGTGATGGTGCACACCTCTACTTGGGAGGCTAGGATAGGAGGACTGTAGGTTCGAGGCCAGCCTCAGCAACCTAGCAAGACCCTGTTTCAAAATAAAAAATAAGCCAGGCGTGATGGTGCATGCTTGTAATCTCAGTACTTGGGACGCTGAAACAGGAGGATCACAGGTTCGAGGACAGCTTCAGCAAGTAGTGAGACTCTCATCAACCTAGTGAGACCCTGCTTCAAAATAAAAATTTAAAAAATAGGACTGGGGGTGTAGCTCAGAGGTAGAATGCCCCTGGGTTTGATCCCCAGTACAACAACAAAAATAATTAATTGATTAATTAATTAATTAAATAGGGCTGGTGGTATAGCTCAGAGATAAAATGCCCCTGGATCCAATCCCCAGTAACACACACACACACACACACACACACACACACACACACACAAAATCTAATTACCCTGCCCTATTCTGGTGCTGAAAACCTGGATCGCAGCATCCTTTGCCTTTCTGTGTTTTTTTCAGCATCTAGAAGATCACATAATACGATAGCTGGATGGATCCCTGTCAGGAGCCATCTTAGCCCATGCAATGAGGTCACCATTTCGGACTGGCCTAACCACATACACAGTACATGCTGAGTGGAAATTGTCCATAAGCAACAAGCTTTCCTGGACTGGATGGGACGGAAAGGTGGACTCTGATGACCTCCTCTTCTCCCTGAGATGTTTACCTTGCCCCTCCCTAAACCTAGCTCATGACTGCCTTTTCCTAAAACGTAGCCTGTAACCCTAAACTTAACTCGTGACCTCCTTGCCGTTTGCTTTGTTTAAACCCTTAATAAAGAAGGACGCTGGCTGCAGGAGGTCAGGAGAATTGTCTGGCTCCTCCTCGGCTGACCCCGTTATTAAAAATAATTTTGGACCCAGAGTCATTCATGCGAGGGACTTCAGCAAGCAGCAACTGCAGCACCGATCCACCATAGATCCCTACTGCCTATATGCTCGGAATCCTTGATTGAAGAGATTGAGATCAGGGGGAAAGTGAGTCTTTCAAGGTCACATGGAAAGTTAATAGCAGAGTCAGAACTTATCACTATCTTCAGTTCTGCCTCTGTCCCTCTCACTACAAAAACTCTCCAGGTACCCAGGCATTTTAAGCAGTGAGGGTCTCTTAGGGAGAGGATATGTGTCCTGCCTGCCCCACTCCCTGCCTCCCAGACTGGAAAATTGCATTTGTGGTGTTTTATCGCACGGCCTGGTGGATATTCATGTTACCAAATCCCGGTACCTGCCCCAATTTGCCGAATCAAGTAATTGGGACAAGCCTTTGGGAAGAAGGAAAAATAAATTTATTGATTTGCCAGCAAATCAGAGAAAACAGTGAACTTAAGAGTTCAGGAATAATCCCTGGGTTCTCCCAGGGCAAAGGAATCAAGTCTCCTTTAAGAGCTCTTCAGCATCACGCTGGCGTCTTATCAGAAGGGACACAATCCATGTTTAAGTCATCCTTGAGGCAGTTCTTATTCAGATCTGCAGGCCAGAGTCATGCTGTGGGGTTTATCAGAAAGGGCACAGTTTATGCTTGAGCCTTCGCTGAGACACCACGTCACGTTGTTGGATTTATCTGAAGGGATACAATTCATGTTTAAGTCTTCCTTGATTCGGTTCTTACGCCGATCTTCATGTGTCAGGTCCCTTTCCATCAGTAAATGGATAAGAACATGTTATGTGTTAAAAGGGGGTGAGGAGCCGGGCGTGGTGGCACACACTTGTAATCCCAGTACTTTGGAGGCTGAGACTGGAGGATCACAGGTTCGCGGCCAGCCTCAGCTACTTAGTGAGGCCCTCTGCAACTTAGTGAGACCCTGTTTCAAAATAAAAATAAAAAATAGGGCAGGGGGTGTAGCTCGGAGGTAGAACGCCCCTGGGTTCAATCCCCGGTACCACAAAAAAAGAGGGGGTGAGGGAAAGGAGAAGGGCAAAGGACGGAAAATATCAGCCTTGAACAGGCCATCTGTTGGGTGCCAGGGTCAGAAGCAGGCCCCTGTTACATTCAGACAGCCCTAGCCAGAATGAAATTACATCTCCCACCTTCCTTCCCTTTATGGAACTGGGTTAAGGTTTGCCATCAACTTTTTTTTTCACCCGTAAGATTTGGGAAGTAGAAATGAAACTGCAGCCACTGTACTCTGACGGTTGTCACTGGCAAGAGGCAGCATGGGTTGGTCCTTGATGTTCCCTGTTCTGCGACAGCTCTCCTCCCCAGCTGCCAGCCCTGCTGACCAAGGCGACCCCGGGGCCCAGGTTTACCACTCAACACCTCTCTATGAACTTAACAGTAACATGGTAGCCTCAGAGAGCCAACAGTCTTTTTTATTTTTATTTTATTTTATCATGGTATCGGGATTGAACCCAGGGGCTTTCTACCTCTGAGCTATACCCTCAGCCTTTTTATCTTTTTGTTTGGAAACAGGGACTCCCTGAGTTACTAGGAGTCTCGGTAAATTGCTGAGGCTGGCCTTGAACCTGCAATCCTCCTGTCTCAGCCTCCCAAGTACTGGGATTACAGGTGTGGGCCACCACGCCCAGCTCAACAATCTTTTTAAATTTTTAATTTATTTTTTAGGGTGCATTGTAATTATACACCATAGTCAGATTCAAAGTAATGCTGGGCATGGTAGAATGCCCCAGGTTCAATCCCCAGTACCAAATAAATTAAATGAATGAATAAATATTAAAATAAAAAATAAAAAGGGCTGGAGGTTTAGCTCAGAGGTATAAAACCCCTGGGTTCAATCGCCATTACAAAAAATAATAATAATACATTCATATATGCACATATCACTTGATGTGTCCCCCTTCCCACCGCCGCCTCCCCCAGTCTGCACCTCCATACAGGATAGTCTTCTGGTACTGTCACGGGAAATCACGATAATTCCGTGGGGTTCTTGGCTTACGTGGCAGAAAAGAATTTCAGCACACTCCACTCAGAGACAAAGACAGAGGTTTTATTCAAGAAAAGTGGAAGCCGGGCATGGTGGCACACGCTTATCATCCCAGTACTTGGGAAGCTGAGACTGGAGGATCTGGGTTCGCAGCCAGCCTCAGCTACTTAGTGAGGCCCTCTGCAACTTAGTGAGACCCTGTTTCCAAATAAAGA
>PVJS01033256.1:0-22283 GCA_004027185.1 Glis glis | reverse complement strand
AGAGAGAGAGAGAGAGAGACAGGGAGAGAGAGAGCGAGAGAGCTGAGGCTGGCTGCGAACCCAGATCCTCCGGTCTCTGCCTCCCAAAGTACTGGGATTACAAGCGTGCGCCACCACGCCCGGCTTGAATAGAATTTTAAACTGACTCAAATTTTAAGCTGGATGGTTACTTGACCTTGCACAAGTCACTAACCTTTTTGGGTTTTGTCATCTGTTAATAAAGTAGATTAAACTAGATGTTCCCAATTTCTATTCTAGCTAGAATATCTAATGGCAATAAATAGTTGTGAATATCTTAAAAGCAGTATGACACACTTCCAGAAAATAATTCAATGTACTATACCAAAATACCTTTTTGGACTTGGAAACCAAATTAATCATCTTCATACCCTTAAGCACATTTCCTGGCATAAAATAAGTATTTGACAAATGTTTGAGGAAGGAGGTAAGAAGAGAGGGCTTAGAATCTAGGCTATTATTAGGAAATATGAAAAAAAGATGAAGGATAGATGTCTTTTGTGTGTGTGTGTGGTGCTGGGGCATTCTACCGCCTAGCTATATCCCTAGCCCTTTAAAAAAATTCTTTTAAATTTTAAAACAGAGTTTCACTAGGTTGCTGAGGCTGGCTTGGAACCTGGGAGAAGGATGGATGTCTTTTTAGAGTTCCCTCAGATTATTTCCTTCCCCTTTCACCCTCTCAAAATAGAGTTACCTGATGCAGCCTGGAATTTGGCTGGAGCTGCCCCTCCCATTGGTTTGGATGTTGCTTTAGCAGGTGCGGAAGGCTTGGCTGGCATGTTAGCTTTGGCTTTCTCTAGCATGGCCAATACTTGATCTTTAGAAGTTGGCTAGAGAGACAATGTAATGTAAGTGAGAGGTAACAAATGATACACTCATATCAAGCTTACTAACAGATCTGCTGTCAAATGATTGAGCTCCTAGTTTTAAAATGCCAACGAAGGGAGGCAGCATGGAGTGCAAGAGAAGTAACACACATTATGAAGTCACACTCAAGTCACTATCATTCTAGAATGTCATAGTTTTCACACCTGAGGAGTCAGCAGACCCTTGGAAGTTCTACACTGCTAAATATTTTATTTTTGCTCTCATTAGGATTTCAAATTGAGTCTCATAGTAGGTAATATGATCTTTTGCTATCATAAATTCATCTTCAATAGTTTACTAATGGCTTTTAAAAGCAAGAACAGCAGCAAACAGCAGTACCTTTAGTTTCCCAGTAGCCTTGGCCATTTTTTCATATCCTAAATGCATCATAAAGAATGGCAAAGCATCTTGGGCCTTCTTCCGCACATCTCCATTTCGATCTTCTAGGCATGAGTAAAGATGAGGAACACAAAGGATAAGGTCTGTGGGGGTGGAACGAAGAGTAGGTAGTTTCTCAGCCAGCCAACCCAGAAGCTGCCAAAAGAAACAAAGATTGGTCACATACTTCAAGTAGAAAATTGTTATTTTTTGTGATTTTAGGCTTAATGATTTCATTGGTCACAAACATCAAATTAATTCTTATATTGCAAGTTTCCAATATGAAGTCAATACTTTTCATTGCTCAAGAACTGCTATGCTTTAAAAATTATATATATAATTTTTAAAGCATATATATATATATATATATGTATATGTATATATATATAAATAAAAATACGCCTGGCCTTAATATATTTTTTTTTGCGGTACCAGGGATTGAACCCAGAGGCATTCTGCCTCTGCGCTAAACCCCCGGCCCTATTTTTTATACTTTATTTTGAAACCGGGTCTCACGAAGTTGCGGAGGGCCTCACTCAGTAGAGAAAGAGAGAGAGAGAAAGAGAGAGAGAGAGAGAGAGAGCTGAGGCTGGCCGCGAACCCGGATCCTCCGGTCTCCGCCTCTCAAAGTACTGGGATTACAAGTGTGCGCCACCACGCCCGGCGCTGGCCTTAATATATTTTTAAAGATGAAAAACTTTAGCCGGGCATGGTGGCGCACACTTGTAATCCCAGTACTTGGGAGGCTGAGACCAGAGGATCCAGGTTCACGGCCAGCCTCAGCTACTTAGTGAGGCCCCTCTGCAACTTAGTGAGACCCTGTTTCAAAATAAAGAATAAGAAATAGGGCTGAGGGTGTAGCCCGGAGGTAGAATGCCCCTGGTTTCAATCCCTGGTACTGCCAAAAAAAAAAAAAAAAAAAGATGAAAAACTTTCACTTAGTTCCTTTAAGTTCTAAGAAATATTTAAGCCAGGCATGGTAGGGCATGCCTGTAATCCCAATATTTTGGAGGCTAGGACAGAAGAATCACAGGTTTGAGGCCAGCCTCAGCAACTCAGCGAGGCTCTCAGCAACTTAGTGATATACTGGTTAAAATTAAAACATAAAATAGGGCTAGGGGTGTAGCTCAGAGTTAAAACACCCCTGGGTTCATTCCCCAGCACCCCCCCCACCCATATGTAAGATATATTTAACTAAACTGGGCGTGGTGGCGCACGATTGTAATCCCAGTACTTGGGAGGCTGAGATGGGAGATCACAGGTTCGTGGCCAGCCTCAGCTACTTAGTGAGCCCCTCCGCAACTTACAGCTACTTAGTGAGGTCCTGTGCAACTTAGTGAGACCCTGTTTCAAAATAAAGAATAAAAAAATATGGCTGGGGTTATAGCTCAGAGGTAGACTACCCCTGGGTTCAATCCCTAATATGGCAAGAAAAAGAACTTTTTAAAGACCCAAACATTTATTTGATCAGATAACAAATTCTACTGAGACTTCTATTTTATGCCTTATATTGAGTTTTTGCTCTATTTCCCTAAGATAATTTGCAATTATAAGAATATATAAAGATCCATGCTCCCTTTACGCAATTTCCTTCATAAGTAACATACCTTTACAAACCTATACTACAGTATCACAATCAGGCTATTGACACTGACACAATCCAGTGATCTTATTCATATTTCCCCAGTTTTACTTGTACTCATTTGTGTATGAGCATTTTTATACGATATTATCATGTATATGTTCATATACCTGCCACCAAAGTCAACAGTTCCCATTACAAGGATTCCTTGTGTTGCTTTTTTTTGTGTGTGGTACTGGGGATTGAACCCAGAGGCATTATACCTCTGAGCTACACCCCCAGCCCTATTTTGAAACAGGGTCTCACTAAGTTGTGGAGGGCCTAAGTTGCTGAGGCTGGCCATGAACCTGCAATCGTCCTGTCTCAGCCTCCCAAGTACTGGATTTACAGGTGCTTGTTGCTCTTTTATAACCATATCCCCATTCCCTGACAACCGCTAATCTGTTCATTTCTAAAATTCTGTCATTTCAAATATGTTATATAAATGGAATCAAACAGTATGTAACCGTTTGTGATTGGTCCTGCAGCATAATTTCCTGGAGATTTATTTAAATTGTTGCTTGTATCAACAGTTTGTTCCTTTTGCTAAATAGTATTCCACATATGGATGTTCAATAGTTTAATTATTCACTCATCTGCTGAAGAATATCTGAACTATTTCTAGGTTTTGGCCAGTTTACAGTCAAATGCCCTGCCTCTTAGCTATACCCCCCGTTTTTAGCTATTGTTAAGGAAGCTATTATAAACATTTGTTTTTATGTGGATATAAACTTACATTTTTTCTGGAATAAATGCCCAAGAGTGCAACTTTGGAATCACATGACAACTCCATGTTTAGTTTTATAAGAAAAGGTCCAGCTGTGTTATGGAGTGGCTAGACCACTTTACACTTCCACTAGCAGTGTATGAGTGCTCAAGTTTCTCCATATCCTTGCCAGCATTTGGTGTTATCACTATGTTTTATTTTAGCAATTCTGAGAGTTAAGTGATATCTCATTATAGTTTTTTTTTTTTTGTGTGTGTGTGTGGTACTGGGGATTGAACCCAGGGACATTCTACCACCGAGCTACACCCCAGCCCTATTTTTTTATTCTTTATTTTGAAACAGGGTCTCACTAAGTTGTGGAGGGCCTCAACTAAGTAGCTGAGGCTGGCCGCGAACCCGGATCCTCCGGTCTCAGCCTCCCATGTACTGGGATTACAAGTGTGCACCACCATGCCCGGCTCATTATAGTTTTAATCAGTATTTTCCTGATGGCTAATAATGTTAAACATCTTTCATGCGCTTATTTGCCATCTGCAAATCCTCTTCAGTGAAATGTGTGCTCATGTCTTTTGCCCATTTTCTAATTAAGTGTTTTGTTTTGTGGCTTTGGTGGTGCTGGGGATGAAACTCAGGATCTCAAGCATGCTAAGCAAGTGCTCTACCACCAAGCTGTACCCCCAGCCTCCTTCCTCTTTTTTAACTGAGGTTTGAGAGTTCTTTATATATATTTAGATATCAGTCCTTTATTGGAAATAAGAGTTTGCAAATTTTCTTTTCCAGTCTATATCCTGTCTTTTTATTTTCTTTGAGTGGTCTTTTGCAGAGCAAAAGTTTAAATTTTTTTTTTTTTGGTACTGGGGATCAAACCGAGGGTCTGGCACATCCCTGGCACTACTAAGCTACATCCCCAGCCCTAAACGTTTAAAATTTTGAAGTGGTCTAGTTGATCAGTATTTCCTATTATACACTGTAGTTTAGTTACAAGCCTAAAAACTTCTTGTCAGCCATACATCATGATTTTCTATGTTATCTTTGAAGTTCTATAGCTTGTTCTATATTTAAGTCCATATCTAATTTTTACGTAAGATGTAAGGCTTAGGTTGAGATTCTTTTTTTTGGTCTATGGATATCCAATTGTTCCAGAATCAGTTGCTGAAAAGGCTACCTCTCTTCCACTGATTTACTTTTTTAACTTTGTCAAAAATTAGTTGGTTGCTGGATGTGGTGGCTAATACTTGTAATTCCATGGACTTGGGAGGCTGAGATAAGAGGATCATAATTTCAAGACCAGCCTGAGCAACTTAGCCAAATCCTATCTCAAAATAAAAAATAAAAAGGGCTGGGGATGCTAGGCATGGTGGTGCACACCTGTAATCCCAGTACTTGGGAGGCTGAGACAGGAGGATCGCAGGTTTGCAGCCAGTCTCAGCTACTTAGTGAGGCCCTCCGCAACATAGTGAGGCCCTCCGCAACATAGTGAGACCCTGCTTCAAACTAAAAAATAAAAAATAGGGCTGGGTGTGTAGCTCAGAGATAGAATGCCCCTGGGTTTAATACCTAGTACTACAAAAAAAAAAAAAAAAGGCTGGGGATATCGCTCAGTTTTAGAGCTTTCCTGGGTTCAATCCATAGAATGGGAAAAAAAAAATTGGCTGACCATATTAGTGTGGGTCTGCTCTGGATTTTTCTCTCTCTCTCCTGTTCCACTCAAGGATGTATTTATCTCCACTCTGTCCTCCTGTCACTGATATCAGTGACTTGACTTGGTTAGGAAGAAAGTAAACTTTTTTTTTTGGGGGGGGGACTAGGGATTGAACCCAGGGGCATTCTACCTCTGAGCTACACCCCCAGCCCTATTTTATATTTTTTATTTTGAAACAGGGTCTCACTAAGCTGCAGAGGGCCTCACTACTTAGGTGAGGCTGGCTGCGAACCCGCATCCTATCTCAACCTCCTAAGTACTAGGATTATAAGCATGTGCCACCACACCCGGCGAAAGTAAACTTTAGTATATGGTAGAGTGATTTTCCCCATCTTTTTCTTCTTTGTCAAGACTGTTTTAGCTATTCTATGGCCTGTGCCTTACTATATAAACTTTAGAATAAGCTCATCTCTGTCTTTAAAACCTTTCTGGAATTTTGTCAGGAGTTGCATTAAATTTATAAATCAATTTGGTGAGAACTTTGTGAGTCATCTAGCCCAGAAATATAGGTCTTTCCCCATTTATTTATTTGTGGTACTGGGGACTGAACCCAGAGGCATTCTACTTCCAGGCTGTACCCCTAGCCTTTATTATTATTATTATTATTTTTTTTTTTTTTTTTTTGCGGTACCGTGGATTGAACACAGGGGCGTTCTACCTCCGCGCTACGCCCCCGGCCCTATTTTTTTTTATGCTTTATTTTTGAAACTGGGTCTCACGAAGTTGCGGAGGGCCTTGCTAGGTAGAGAGAGCGAGAGAGACAGAGAGAGAGAGAGAGGAGAGAGGAGAGAAAGAGAGAGAGAGAGATCAATCGATCAATGGATCGATCGTGCGCACGCGCATGCGCGCTGAGGTTGACCGCGAACCCGGATCCTCCGGTCTCTGCCTCCCAAAGTACTGGGATTACAAGTGTGCGCCACCACGCCCGGCTAGCCTTTATTATTATTATCTTTGTTTTGAAACAGGGTCTTGCTAGGTTGCTGAGGCTGGTCTTAAACTTTCTTTTTTTTCTTTTCTTTTTTTTTTTCCTTTGTGATACTAGGGATTGAACACAGGGGAGTACTGGGATTACAGACATGTTCCATCATGCCCAGCCCTCTCCCATATATTTAGGTCTTTGAATTTTTTTATCAGCATTCCATAATTTTCTCTATTTGTTAACTTGTATAATATACCTAAGAATTTTGTTTTCATTTCAGTGACTATAAATGGTATTGTATTTTTAATTTTGGTTTCCACATGTTCACATGAAGAAATGATTTTTGTGTGTTGATTTTGATACCTTTTATTCCTGTGGTGCTGGGACCAAACTGTGCATCTTGCAACTTGATGAACTCACTGATTAGTTCTAGGAGTTTACTTGAAGATTATTTGGAATTTTCTATTATAGTCATGTTATCTGCAATTAAGGATGTTTTTCTTTCTTATTCTTTTTCCAATCTGTTTGACTTTCATTTCTTTTTCTTGCTTTATTGCAGTGACTAGAAATTCTAGTATTATGTTTAATAATAGTATCTAGAATTGACATCTTTGCCTTGTTCTTATTGTAGGAGCAACGTATTCAGTCTACTACCACTGACTACATGTTATAAGTAGAGGTTTTAGCTTGGTGTGATGGCCCATGCCTGTAATCCCAGTACTTGGGAGGCTGAGACAGGAGGATGGCAGGTTCGAAGCAAACCTCAGTAACTTAGTGAGACTCTCAGCAACCTGGCAAGACCCTGTTTCTAGATGAAAAATAAAATAGGGTTGGGGATGTTACTTGGAGGTAGAATGTCACTGGTTCAATCCCCAGTGCCACACAAAAAAAATAAAAATAAAAAAGTAGAGGTTGTTTGCAGATGTTCTTTATGAAGTTGAGAAATTTTTTTTGGTGGTGGTACTGGGGATTGAACCCAGGGCCATTCTACCTCTAAGCTACATCCCCAGCCCTTTTATTTTTTTTTTTATTTTGAAACAGGGTCTTAATAGGTTGATGAGAGTCTCACTACTTGCTGAGGCTGTCCTGTGATTCTCTTGTCTCAGCCTCCCAAGTACTGGGATTATAGGCATGTGCTACCATGCCCGGCTTCTTGCTGAGAATTTTTATCATGAATGAGTGTTGGATTTTGCCAAATGCTTTTTAAGCATCAACTGATAGGATCATATGATTTTTTTTCTTTATTCTCCTGGTATGATGTATTACATTGTTGAACGTTTGAATATAGCATTTTTTTTATGTTCTGATTAAAACCTCTGATTTTAGCCAGGCACAGTGGCGCATGCCTGTAATCTCAGTACTTGGGAGGCTGAGACAGGAGGATTGCAGGTTCGAGGACAGCCTCAGCAACTTAGTGAGGCCCTCCTTAACTTAATAAAACCCTGTTTCAAAATATAAAAAATAAAATAGGGCGGGAGATGTAGCTCAGAGGTAGAATGCCTCTAGATTCAATTCCTAGTACCACACACACACACAAAAAAAAAAAAAATAGAAAGAAAACTGATTTTACTATTTAAGAATTCAAGAAAAGATAAAATTCCACAAAAAGGCTAATACTTCAAGAAAGTTTTATTGTTGAGCTGGGTGTGGTGGCGCATGCTTGTAATCCCAGTACTTGGGAGGCTGACAGGAGGATCGCAGGTTTGAAGCTAGCCTCAGCAATTTAGTGAGGCTCTCAGCAACTTAGCAAGACCTTGCTTCCAAATAAAAAATAAAATATGGCTGGGGGTGTAGTCTGGAAGTACAAGACCCCTGGTTCCATCCCCAGTACCACCAAAAAAAAAAAAAAATCTTATTGTTAAGTATGTGAGTGGAGAAAAAAGCACATAAATATAAAAACTCTAGAAATCTGGTTTTATTTGTATTAACTTTTATAATAAAATTCATTTTAATTATAATATATACTTATTAGGAAGGCCCTGACCCCTAAAGGAGGTAAAAGACCTAAGTAAAACACATGACTAATTTATAGTACTAACCTCTTGCCTCAAGAAAGGATTTTCCTTTTTGAGCTCTTCAGAAAGATCTTCTCCCTCTAGCCATTCCTTCATGCCTGTCTGTTCTGCCCAAGCATTCACAGTCGCTAGGGCAGCAGCTCGAACATTGTTCTGATGGGAGAAGAGAATTGGCAAAAATGATATTAACTACAGTCTGAAGATGGGGGAGAAAAGTTTGTTCCTTTATGAATGTGAACAATGGAGGTTTCTCTAAGGTCTACATGAACATAGTTGGAATCATCTTCTCTAAAAAAAGAACCAGTTCTATGGTTGTATTAAAAACTCCAAGGAAAGTAGAAATATAAATTTCTAAATTGAAACAATCCTATACTCAATTAGGTAAAACAGTGATCTGGATGTAACTATCATTTAAGAGGAAGAAACACTTAGATTTTATTTTCTGAATCTTTGGCAGTTCTTATGACCAGGACCATGTGCTAAGGAATGGAATTTCATATGTTAGAGACCTAAAAATGGTTAAGACTGAAGTTTCTAACAATTTGAACATTCAGGTTATATTTTTATATTACTTTGTATTCATAGAATGAAAAACTTATTGATGTGAAAAATATTTGAACAGCCCAATTACTCAAACTAAATGAATTACACAAAAATAAAAAGGCATTCAAATATCCAGGATATATAAAAGGCTCGCAACCCTCAATGCCACTTCAGTGACTTCTAGGAGTGTGTAAATCACAAACATCTTACTGAACCAATAGAAGATCCTGCTATATAGTAGTTCAAGGGGGGAAAAAGAGTAGAAAATAACTTTAAGACTCCAAAGTTCACATACTTATTCATTACAGGAAAACTTTATACAATGACACCATAATCATAAGTGGCAACCATTTGAGTGCATAAAATATGAAACAGAAACAATACAATGTATCTTACATAGATGACTTAATTTGGAAAGAGAAATTTCACAGATAATGAAACTGAACCTTAGAGAAAATAACTACATAAGGGTCACAAAGCTAGTAAGTGATATATCTAATCCTCTTAAATACTACCTGGAGGGTAAACATGTTTACTATTTTTCTTCTAATATTCTTATCTTTATAAACTTTTAGGTTTTAGATAATTATCCTTAGTCCAAGAATGTGTCTGACCTATTGCAGAGTACAGCTGCAGTGGAGTTAGGTTTACCTTGCTGTCTCCAAGGACTGTGATGATTGGAATGCCTAAGTTCTTTACATGTTGTTTGATGTTTGGGCCCATGGCTACTGCCAATTGCTGGAGGATGTTCAACGTCTGCTGTACCTGAATGGAAGAAGATGACACTTTTTGTTCAAACCATAGACAAGCTATGCTTAAAGTTTTGCAGAATTGCTGCGATACAGTCAATACAAGCAGAAATTTCTGGCCTACTTAGAAGAAAGGGAAATCACCTGTTGTAATGTTATTGTAATTATAAATAACTTTTAGGTCTTTCTTTTAATCATCAGTTTGTAAAACTGTATTATTAGAATTTTAGACCACAAGTTATACTATGTAATCTTAAAGCAAGGTAAAGCCTTAGTTTAATAAAACCTGACAGAAAAATCCAAATTTAAAAATTAGAAATTGACCATATATATGCATATTTTAGGCAGTTTCATACAAAAATATCTAATAAGTTCTTATAAAAAGCAAATTCTTAAATTTATGAAAATTTGATGAGTAAACCTGCATATCTTCAGACACTTAAGAAACTAAAGGAAGCTAATTCTAGTTAAAAGCAAATAGTTATCACTATTTTTTCCTAGTGAAGGCTGCACTGAAAAGAAACTTCCTATATCGGGGGAAGGGAGAAAAAGAAAAGGCACATGCTCTACGTACCAAGATTTTATTTGAATCATTGAGTCGACCCTTCAAGGCAGTTGGAAGTTCACCTATATTTGGCTGGATAAATTTTGCCTCATTGATAATACCTGCCACTTCATCTAGGCCTTCTTTCCTGATCTTCCAGTTCTTGTCACCAATCTTAGATACCAACTCTGAAGTAATCTTATCACTGAAAAACATGGAACATAATCTTTAATTCTAGACTTCTTAAAGAATATGATGTCAAAGGAGTTCCCTTTACTAAATTCAAAAAGAAAGCACCATTAAGAATTTAGTAAGCCAGGCATGGCTGTGCACACCTGTAGTCCTAGTAGTTGGAAGGCTGAGACAGGAGGATTACAGGTTCGAGGCCAACCTCAGCAACTTAGTAAGACCCTGCTTCAAAATAAATAATAAAAAGGGAGCTGGGCATGGTGGCGCACGCTTGTAATCCCAGTACTTGGGAGGCTGAGACCAGAGGATCCATGTTCGTGGCCAGCCTCAGCTACTTAGTGAGGCCCTCCGCAACTTAGTGAGACCTTGTTTCAAAATAAAGAATAAAAAATAGGGCTGGGGGTGTAGCCTGGAGGTAGAATGCCCCTGGGTTCAATCCCTAGTACCAAAAAGAAACAACAAAAAAGAATTTAGTACAAGCGAGCATGGTAGCCCATGCCTATAATCTCAGTACGTGGGAGAATGAGGTAGGAGGATCACAGGTTGGAGGCCAGCCTCAGCCATTTAGGGATAGGGAGAACCTGTTTTTATTGGCACTGGAGATTGAACCCAGGGGCATTCTACCTCCGAGCTACACCCCCAGCCCTGTTTTAATTTTATTTAGAAACAGGGTCTTGCTAGGTTGATGACAGTCTCACTACTTGCTGAGACTGTCCTCAAACCTGTGATCCTCCTGTCTCTCTCTCTCTCTCTCTCTCTCTCTCTCTCTCTCTCTCACACACACACACACACACACACACACACACACACACACGGCTGGAAGCCGGATGTTGTGGCACATGCCTGTAATAGCAGTACTTGGAAGGCTGAGACAGGAGGATTGCAGGTTCAAGAACAGCCTCAGCAGCTTAGTGAGACCTTGTTTCAAAAAAAAAGGGGGGGCTGGGGGTGTACCTCGGGAGGTAGAATGCCCCTAGGCGCAATTCCCTGTACCAAAACAAACAAACAAACAAACAACCCCAAAAAACAAAGGCTAGAGATGTAGCTCAGAGGAAGAACACCCCTGGGCTCAACCCCTAGCACCAAAAACGAAAGAATTTAAGCTGGGCATGGTGGCGTATGCTTATAATCCCAGTACTTGGGAGGCTGAGACCGGAGGATCCAGGTTCGCAGCTAGCCTCAGCTACTCAGTGAAGCCCTGTTTCAAAATAAAGAATAAAATAGGGCTGGGGGTAAAGATTGGAGGTAGAATGCCCCTGGGTTCAAGCCCCAGTACCACAAAAAAAGAAAGAAAGAAAGAATTTAGTTCAATGAATAGGGTGTGGTGGCATGTGCCTGTAATCCCAGTGCACGAGAGGCTGAGACAGGAGAACTGCAGGTTTGAGGACAGTGTGTAGTAACTTAGTAAGACCCTGTTTCAAAATAAAAAAAGGAGTGGGGTGTAGCTCAGTGGCAGAACCCACAGTTTCAATCCCTAGTACCCCCCTACACACATACATAAAGAATTCTGTACAATGAGCCAGGAGTGATGGCACATGTCTATAATCCCAGTTATTTGGGAGGCTGAGGCAAGAGGATCACAAGTTTGAGGTCAGACCAGGCAACTAAGTGAGATCCTGTCTCAACATAAAACAAAAAGGGCTGGGGCTATAGCTCAGAGGTAAAGCACTTGCCTACCACATGCAAGGGCCTGGTTTTAATACCTAGCACTGTTCAAAAAAAAAAAAGAGAGAATTTAGTGTAATGAATCAAATCATTTTTCAGAATTAAACCTACCTGATCTCTGTCCTTGGCAAAAGATCAACAACATCATTGCCCCCATCTTCTGGTTCCTCTCCATCTTCTCCTTCATCTGTACCACTTGTGCTGTGTTTGGAAATCCCTCTGGTTGGAGCAGGTGGGCTTTGTCCCTGCATCTACAACATAAATAAATGAGGCCAATGAACTTGATGAAAAATATGAGAGCAAACAGATTAATGAAGATGCCTGTGTCAAACTTTATCATTCCTTCACAATACTTATTTACACAGTAGATTTTTTTTTGGTGGTGGTACTGGGGGTGGAACGCAGGGGCCTTTTACCTCCAGCCTATACTCCCAGCCCTATATTTTTTATCTTTTATTTGGAAACAGGGTCTCGCTAAGTTGCTGAGAGCCTGACTAAGTTGCTGAGGCTGGCTGCGAACCTGCAATCCTCCTGTTTCAGCTTCCCAAGTAGTGGGATTACAAGCGTGCACCACCATGACCAGCTACACAGTAGATATAATTTCTACCTAGATTATCATTTTGAGACTGCATGGCAAAAGTTATTTTTATACAAACTTGCTAGAATCTGATTTCTCAATAATGAGTGTTTTTTTGTTTTGTTTTTCAGTAATGGGAATTGAATTCAGGGGTTCATGCATGTTAGGCAAGTGCTTTACCACTAAAGTACATTCCGGGCCCTTTAAAAAAATTTTTTTTTCTTTTGCAGTACTGGGGATTGAACCCAGGGGCATTCTACCTCCGAGCTACACTCCCAGCCCTATTTTTTCTTTATTTTAAACAGGGTCTCACTAAGTTGCAGAGGGCCTCACTAAGTAGCAGAGGCTGGCTGTGAACCCGGATCCTCCTGTCTCAGCCACAAGTACTGGAATTACAAGCGTGCGCCACCACGCCAGGCTCCTTTTAAAAAAATTGAGACAAGTTCTCACTAAATTGACCAGGCTGGCTTTGAACTCAGATCCTCCTGCTTTAGCTGCCCAGTAGCTGGGATAATAGGCGTCTGCTACCACACTTTGCAAATTTGTATTTTGACTGTATGCCCAAGACAATGCAGAGCAAGTCTACTAACACCGAGCAATTTCAGTTAGAATGTTATTCAAGGAGTGTCAGTACCTTTTTATTTTAAAATTTTCCTGGTACTGTGGATTGAACCCAGGGGTGCTCTACCATTGAGCTATATCCCCAGCCTTTTTTTTATTTTTGTATTTTGAAACAGAGTCTCAGCTAAGTTGCCAAGGGTGGCCTTGAACTTGTGACCATTCTGCCTTAACCACACAAGTAGCTGGGATTACAGGCATGCACCACTGCACCTGGCTTTAATTTTTTTAAAAAAAAGTTGTATTTAGCCGGGCATGGTGGCGCCTGCCTGTAATCCCAGTCCCTGGGAGGCTGAGACAGAAGAATCACAGGTTTGAATACATCCTCAACAAGTAGTGAGACTCTCATTAACCTATCGAGATCCTGTTTCAAAATAAAAATAGCCGGGAGTGGTGGTGTATGCTTGTAATCCCAGTACTTGGGAGGTTGAGACAGGAGGATCGCAGGTTCGCAGCCAGCCTCAGCTACTTAGTGAGGCCTTCCACAACTCAGTGAGACCCTCTTTCAAAAATAAAGAATAAAAATAGGGCTGGGGGTATAGCTTGGAGGTAGAATGCCCCTGAGTTCAATCCCCAGTACCGCACAATAAACAAACAAACAAACAAACAAACAAACAAACAAACAAACATAAAAATAAAATAGGGTGGGGTGTAGCCTCTGGGTTCAATCTCCAGTACCACACACACACACACACAAGTTGTATTTAATGTACTTACTGAATAGGCAATATATTCACAATATTTGAAATTTCAAAGGTACAAAAGGGCTGGCCGTGGTGGCACACGCTTGTAATCCCAGTACTTGGGAGGCGGAGACCGGAGGATCTGGGTTCGCCGCCAGCCTCAGTTACTTAGTGAGTCCCTCTGCAACTTCGTGAGACCCAGTTTCAAAAATAAAGTATAAAAAAATAGGGTCGGGGGTGTAGCTCGGAGGTAGAACGCCCCTGGGTTCAATCCCCAGAACCGCAAAAAAAAAAAAAAAGTACAGAAGGTTATTAACAGGAAAATCTCTCATCCCACACCAGTTACCCAGTTTTCTTCTTCACAAAAATCATCAATTTCTTATGAACTCTCCCAAGTACTTTATACACATAAAAGCAAATATATACATATTCTTTATTCCAAAAGTTTAGTTTTAACTAATATGAGATTCTCGAGTTCCCTGTGAATTATAACATTTGTGGAGCCCTTACCTTCTCAAATTCTGCATCTATCTGGGATAGGAGGGCAGGCTTCTCATCCTCAAAGAACATTCTCAAAGAGGGACCAACATATAGATACATCACGCCAAGTAGGGTGATAGCAGAAGTCCTCACAGCCTGCCAGAGAGAACAAAAAAGAATTTTCTAAATCAGAACAGAACCATGAAGATGGCTGTAAAGCTCCTACATGTGCTGGAATGTACTCACTGGGTTTGTTGCAGCAAGAGCAGTCTTCACATTGCTAATGAAAGCTTTGACATTCAACCTAGAAGAAACAACGTATAGAACTGAAAATACCTTGACATGAAGCCTTCAAAATATTCAATAGAGTTTATAAAGTTACACTCTAGGATTAGCTCCCTTTGGAAGAGTTCTCACCTATTTCTATACTCACTTTAAACATTATCTATATACTAATCAATCCTATTATGTTAAGATTCCTATTCCTGAACTTCAGATTCATATACCCATCTGCCTTTGTGACATTTCCATTACCATGTCTAGCAGATAGCCTATATCCAGTACTTCAAAATCAAACTCCTGATTGTCCACACCCCAACCTCAAAACCTGTTCCTCCCACTGTCTTTTCTAACCAAGTAAAGAGCCATATTATTCTTTCAGTTGTTTGGCCCATCCTTTTTTTAAAAATTTTTTTGGTGGTGGTATTACTGGGGATTGAACTCAGGGGAGTTCTACCTCTAAGCTACACCTCAGCCCTTTTTCTAAATTTTTAAATTTTATTTATTTTTTTATTTTTGTGGTGCTGGGATTGAACCTAGGGGCATTCTACCTCCAAGCTACACCCCAGTCCTATTTTTTTATTCTTTATTTTGAAACAGGGTCTCACTAAGTTGCGGAGGGCCTAACTAGCTAAGGCTGGCCGTGAACCCGGATCCTCTGGTCTCAGCCTCCCGAGTACTGGGATTACAAGCGTGCACCACCACACTGTTCCCCTTTTTTTTTTTTTATTTTAAAACAAGGTCTTGCTAGGTTGCTGAGAGTCCTTTTACTTGCTGAAGCTGTCCTTAAACCTGCTGTCCTCCTGTCTCAGCCTCCCAAGTACTGGGATTACAGGCGTGCACCACCATACCTGGCCAGTCCTTTTTATTTTGAAACAGGTTCTTGCTAAGTTGTTGAGGCTGTCTGGCATTGAACTTTCAATCCTCCTGTCTCAGCTTCTCAAGTACTGAGATTACAGTTGTGTGCTACCATGTCTGGCCTGTTCAGTTCTACTTTCTTTATTTTTTTTATTTTTATTTTTTTGTGGTACTGGGGATTGAATCCAGGGTCAGTCTACCTCCAAGCTACACCCCCAGCCCTATTTTTTATTCTTTATTTTGAAACAGGGTCTTACTAAGTTGCAGAGGGCCTAAGTAGCTGAGGCTGGCTGCGAACCCGGATCCTCCTGTCTCAGCCTCCGAAGTCCTGGGATTACAAGCGTGCGCCACCATGCCTGGCTCAGTTCTATTTTCAAAATATACCCAGAGTCCTAACACTTCTACCTCTACCATATGTCTAAATGATTATAATTTCTTGACAGGATTAGTCAAATGGACTATTAACTAGTCTCTCTCTATTCTTTTTTGTGGTACAGGTACTAAATTTAGGGGTGCTCTACCACTAAGTTACATCCTCAGCCCTTTTTAGTTTTTATCCTGAGACAAAGTCTCTTGCAAAGTTGCTGAGACTGGCCTTGAACTTGTGATCCTCCTGCCTCAGCTACCTGAGTAGCTGGGATTACAGGCATGCACCAGTAAGTACTGGAGCACAGGGCTTTAACACTTGTTTCCCTTGGTCTAGAATGCTCTTCTTCCAGATTATTATAGCTTGCTCCCTCATGACCTGGTATCTGCTCAAATGTCATTTTTTCAGGAAGGATTATTGAACTACCCTATAAAAATAACACCATCCTAACTATACCAAATTGGTAACATCTAACCCCTTATACTGCATTATTTTTATTCCATTGTTCTTATGACTTCTGATACATTTCTTTATTTTTGCAGTTTATTTTTCTGTCTCTCCTTACTCAAATATAAGTCTTATGAAAGCAGGAATTTAATTTTGTCAGTGATGTATTCTAAGGGCCTGGAACAAATGAAAGTGTGGTCAATAGGTAATTGAGTAAATGAAAGATCATGAATGAATAAAAATGAGAACAATATTCACTTGACATTTATCTATCTATCTATTTATTTATTTAATTATTTATTTATTTATTTATTGTGGTACTGGGGATTAAACCCAGCCCTTTTTTATTCTTTATTCTGAAACAGGGTCTCACTAAATTGCTGAGGCTAGCTGCGAATCTGCGATCCTCCTGTCTCAGTCTCCCAAGTACTGGGATTACAAGCATGCGCCACCACGCCCAGCTTCATTTGACATTTTATGTGACATTCCAGCAGATTATATCAAAGTCTGTACAGTTGGGCTTGGGCTATAGCTCAAGTGGTGGAGTGCTTATCTAGCCTGTACAAGGTCCTTGGTTCAATCCCCAGCACCACCAAAAACAAAAGAGAGAGAGAGGGACAGACAGACAGACAAAATAAAGGAAGGAAGGAAGGGAAAGAGGGAGGGAGGGAGGAAGACTGTACAGCTAGTAAGGAATTATAACAATACCCTCAACTTTGAGAGAACTCCAGAAATACTGACGTAACAATTGTTTGCTTAAGTGAAAATTAAATGATAACTTCTAGAGTAGTGTTTCTTCAATCAGTAGAATTAAAACACTGTTTTGTTGGCTGGGCGTGGTGGCACACACCTGTAATCCCAGTACTTGGGAGGCTAAGACAGGAGGATCGCAGGTTCGAAGACAGCTTCAGCAAGTAGTGAGACTTTCATCAACCTAGTCAGATCCTGTTTCCAAAGAAGAAATAAAATTGAGCTGGGGGTGTAGCTCGAAGGTGGAATGCCTCTGGGTTTAATCCCCAGTTCCAAATCCAACCAACCAACCAACCAACCAACCATCCAACCAACCAACCAACCAACCAACCAACCAACCAGTGTTCTATATACAAATGAGTTTGGGAAACAGTGAGATAAGCAAAGTTAAACAAACTTTTCTATTGTGGGATTTCCAGGAGCATTTAATTCCCAAGGTATGTCTCTAAACAAATGTGATTACATGTAGTAATTTCCATGTATATTTGATTAGAAATTCTTGGACCTGGCTTTTCTGTGGGATGGCTATTAGTAACACTTAAGGAAAAATAACTTAGAGAACTCTTTTAGTGAATATCAAAGTGCAGAACATAAGTCAATACAGTTTTGAGAACAAAGGTGGTTTTCTTTTATACAGATTGGACAACCCACCTCTAGCTCTTCAGAAATAAGCAGAGACGGTTATGACAAATATAATCACCATTTAGAGACTGGCAAAACATTTAATTATTTTCCACTTAATCTCTTTCTGACTTACCCAGAAAAACCAAACTCTTTTATTGCATTTGACAGCCAATTCAGAGTTTCTGACTGATTCTTAGGATTCTTCTGTGAGAAAGCCATTGACATAACCTGGAACAGGGAAAAAAGAACATCAGATTTGTTTTCTGTCATATTTCTTACAGATGGACAACATGACTTTAAGACACATGTGGGTTAAGCAATTTTTTTAAAGCGTGGTTTTTCTGATGCTAAAACAAGTAAAAGAAGGGCTTAGGAACAAAAGATTTAACCTGCATTAGAAAATGAGGTAAGTGATAGTAGTATTTAAAGCATTCTAGACTGTTCATTAGTAATCAATTTGGATTAAAACATCTTAAGAGAAAAATAGTATCATCTTCTATAGAATATTTTTGACTATGTTTTCATGATAAGGTAATTATATTATTAAAGGTAAAAATAAAAATGCAGTATAAAATGATTTTACTTAAGAAAAAATTAAAGTTTAATTGGTAAGCTTAAATTAAAATGTGGAAAACATTAGAACTTGGGGATTCTGTTACTAACCTGTTCAGCTGTCCATGGTAACATACAAGCCTCAGCTATTGCTGTCATAGCTTCCTTTGCATTGTTCCCACACTTCACATCTCCAATCTTGTCTACAAGGCCATCTAACACAATCTGAGCTGAAGTTTTGGAAAAATTTCCCTTCTGGGCAATCAAAGCAACTATGTGAAGCTTCATTTGCATCACCTGACCAAGGATAAGTATCATAAAGTTACAAGTAAGCCAAACACATTTATTTATTTATTTATTTATATAGTAGCCTGAAGATATAACATGATTAAAGATAGCTGAGACTACAACCAAACTAAAATAAAAATTTTAAACAAAGAAGCAAAATAATTTTTATCCTTTATCTGTGGTGGCAAACGCCTGTAATCCCAGTACTTGGGAGGCTGAGATAGGAGGACTACAGGTTTGAAGCCAGCCTGAGCAACTTAGCGAGGCTTTCAGCAACTTAGTGAGACCCCATTTCCAAATTACAAAAAATAAAATAGGGCTGGGGCTAACTGAATGCGCCTGGGTTCTACACACACACACACACACACACACACACACACACGAAAAGAAACATACAATTCTATATACTTATGCGTTTATTTAAACTCCAAGTTAAGGCCAGGTGTGGTGGCACATGCCTGTAATCCCAGTACTTGGGAGGCTGAGACAAGAGGATTGCAGGTTCGAGGACAGCCTCAGCAACTTAGTGAGACTTTCAGCAACTTAGTGAGACCCTGTTTCAAAATAAAAGAATAAAACAGGGCTGGGGTATAGCTCAGAGGTAGAATGCCCCTGGGTTCCATCCCCAGTACTAAAAAAAAAAAAAAACCTGCAAAGTACATAAATTTCTCCATAGCATGATGTAACAGAAATTACTTCAATTAAATCTATAACTAAAAAATACCTGAAAATTAGTTTCTTTCCATCCAGGTTTCTTGGCCAGCATCCTCACTAATGCCTGGCATGGCATTTCAGTTCGGTCCATTAGTTCAACAGCCTTGAAGTAAAATAAGATAATGAGAGTTAAAGGGTTAAAGATTAGATCCAAAGGAAGCACAAATACCAAAATCAAGTCCCTAATAACCTCTGAAGGAAGGAGAATAGAATTGAGGAGGGTTATAGAGAGAGCTTAGTTTCTGTTTCATTGCTTCTTAATGGGACATAATAGTAATCGGTATATGGCTGTTAACAAGTATCACTGAAACTTTTAAATTACACATTTTAGGAATTTATGAATAATCTGCTACAAGGAAAAGTAAGTTTTCATTTGCCTAGTGTGTAGCAGAAACTGCTCATACATATTTTATATGACTTGATTTTCCTAAAAACATATTGAAGCAGGGTAGAAGTGGTTAAGTACTAAATTTAAAAGACATACAAATTTAGGTCTAAACTACAGGATTGGCGGATGTAGTACTAGAAGGTTCCTGCCTCAAAGTCGCACTGTTCATTTAGTGTCTTCACATCCCTCTTCTCATTAGAATCACATAAGTATTTGCCAAAATGAGCCAGGCACCTTTTCAGCACAGGTTTTTGATAGATTTTCATACCAATCGATAGGTTTATTTCACCCAGAAGTCATAATGACAAAGGGGGAAATACAGAAATGGAAGAGGAGTGGTTAAGAATCTGTTTGCTAGCCAGGCGTGGTGGTGCACGCTTGTAATCCCAGTACTTTGGGAGGCGGAGACCGGAGGATCCGGGTTCACGGCCGGCCTCAGCTCTCTCTCTCTCTGTCTTTCTCCTGTCTTTCTCTCTCTCTCTCTCTCCACTTAGTGAGGCCCTCCGCAACTTTGTGAGACCCGGTTTCAAAATAAAGTATAAGAAAAATACGGCCGGGGGTGTAGTGCGGAGGTATCCCCGGTACCACCACCAAAAAAAAAAAAGAATCTGTTTGCTTAGTAACTTTATAAGAAAGTATCACAATTTAAAAATTCATTTAAGCCTTATAATTCAGAATAAGAACCTAGTTTTCTTACAATAAGTACTTGTTACAAGCTTATAGAAGTCACAGAATGCAGATGTTGAAAGATAAACACTAAACAGCCACAAACTACAAATAAAAAAAATCCTCTCATTAGTTAACACTGTGAAACATGTTCACTGGTTATAAAACACAGCAATAAATCCATCATTTGTCAATTTCATTGCTTCCCCATAATCTAAATTTCTTTCACACTCCACTTATCCCTATGCACCTACCTTTTGGAACTCTTCCATACAGGCTAGCCTTTCCTTCCAGTTACTGCTGTCTAGTAGCTGTATACAGGTAGGGGGAAGGACAGCTGAAGCTTTTTCTTCACAAACTTCTATCTGTAAAATATAAAAATATGTTAAAATTAGGAATTGCTTAAGGAAATAGCAAGAATGTAAAAATACCCTAGCCAAAACCAAAGGAATACTCTCATAGGTATGCTATACTGAGTCTTCTACCATAAAGGGGAGAATTTCAATAAGCTTAAAAGATATCAATTAACTGTATGTTGTAGAACACAGCAAAGAAAGAGCTCAAATTTTCTCAGAGGTCTCAACTTTCCAAGGTTTCACATCTTTGAGGCAGAGTGTATAATACTGACCGAGAGCTCAGGCTCCACGATTTCTTTGGTCTCCAATCCTTTCTTGTTCTTGGTTCCAGTGCTCCCTGCACCTCCTGGTGCGGCTGGTTTCCCCTTCTTTGGTGGCCCACCAGCCTAAATGCAATTTAAAAAAAATTAAACCATTTAAGGACTCAGAACAGTGGTTCTTAGCTTTTTTGCTCATAGAATTCCTTGAAAATTTGATTAAAATAACAGATCAGCCAAGAATAAACATTTTGTGTGTGTGTGCCTACAGAATTTAGCACAGTTTCAAGGGCCGATAACCCCCCTGAAGAACACCTATGGGGTGGATGGGTAATTTGCACACTTATACAGTCTAATTCAGAACCTCTAATTCAGAATGAGCTAATGAAATAAATGAACCAAAATGACAGATTGGAATTATACTCTACAGATTAATTTGAGAACAACCTCCTGATATCTTTAAATGCCTCTACATCTTTCCTATGTTGTTAGTACAGGGGAATTTCTTTCATTTTCCCAGGGTGATCCCAGAGCATTTATTGGGGCAGACTCAGGGTACACCTAGAAGGCGTTAAGCCTTTTGGTGGTGAAGTGTGGCAAAAATATGGAACACTTCACAAATTTGCATGTGGCAAGAATGTAAAAATACTACAGCCAAAATCCTTGCGCAGAGGCCATGATAATCTCTGTAGCGTTCCAATTTTAGTATATGTGCTGCTGAAGCACGCACAGTATAGGGAAATTTCTGAGTTGTAACACTCACCCAATACTTAATCCCAAGATGCCTTAATACCAGGAGAATATATTATTTCTCATGGTGGAACTTAATCATTTGCAAAGAAAAAGTGAGGTTGACATGGGAAACGTTAATTATTGTTCCACTTATGTTGAAGATGGCCATCTCGCAGAATCTTCATATTGTTTCATTAGTTTTTCAGGATGACTTGAGTTTTTAAGTATATGGTCACACAATCTATAAACATGGAACAACATGAATAGTGATGTATGTCACCATAATATCATTACTACCATTGGCTGTGTACCTTTTAATATATTGCTATTTTCTTGTGACCTTCCTTATATCAATAACTTATTTTGCCTCTTCCTTATATTAATAATATTTTCTTTTGTCTAACTGTAAATAACTATTAAGTGATAATGGTACTAGAATTTTTTTCTTTTTTTATGTTTTTATTGGTGCATTGTAGTCTCACATCACAATGAGTATCAGTTTGGTATTAACATACATGCACACAGCTCTTGGTGTCCCTCCCCCGCCTCCCCCCGCCTCCCCCCCACATGTAGCACTGAGAATGATGTTGGTATAATCTCATATATACACATTGTTTATGACAGTAATTCCATGGATTCACTACTCTCTTACCCTTCCCCTTCCCTTGTACCCCTTCCCTTGCACCACTGAGGGTTCTCCATTGTCATTG
>PVJS01033255.1:0-22285 GCA_004027185.1 Glis glis | reverse complement strand
GGGCGTTCTACCTCTGCGCTATGTCCCCGGCCCTATTTTTTATACTTTATTTTGAAACCGGGTCTCACGAAGTTGCGGAGGGCCTCACTAAGTAGAGAGAGGAGGGGGGGGGAGCTGAGGCTGGCCACGAACCTGGATCCTCCAGTCTCCGCCTCCCAAAGTACTGGGATTACAAGCGTGCGCCACCACGCCCGGCTCTTGTGCTTTCTTATAGTCTGTATTAAGAAAAAATAATGTTTCCCATGTCTTAAAATTTCCCAAAGTGGGTGTGGTGGCATATGCCCGTAGCCCTGGCTATTTGGGGAGACTGATATAAGGGGCCAGCCTGGGCAACTAGCAAGACCCTGCCTTAAAAAGAAGACTTCCAAAATCTATTTAGAAAGTATATGGAAAAGCATTTTTCCCTTAAAAAACGTCAACTTCTAATGTTTCAAAGTAAAGCCACAGAGGTCCTTAATATATATACTTTTAACTTTATACATAATTCAGTGTATGATTTCTTATGGAGATGTTAAACATTCAGAAATTAGGAGTTGGAGATCTCTTATAGGTTGGCTAGTATTAAACCACCTTAGCCCTACTTTTGCATGTATTCAGAATCACACCAGCCCAGCCACAATAGACTGCTGTTTAATACTGTCCACATGTAGGTGGCTTTAGAAGCATTTTGGAAAAGTGTAAACTCTATAATCATTGTGATACCTTTTAAAATAGAGGATTAAACAAAAAGGGTTTCCATTAAGTCCTCTAATGATCAAGAGGTAAAATACATAATAATTACCTTTGTAATTTTTAATGTGATACTCTTTTCAAGTGAGGGATACAATATATGGCTAAAAAGTGACTAAGTATAGTTTTTTTCACTTTAATTAGCATTATGATCTTTAACCACAATTAAATCACTTCCTTAACCTGGTTGTTTATAAGATCTGCATTATTAAATAATCATTGAGTTCATTCAATGATTTTTTAAAATTTTATTTATTTTCTATATTGGGGATTGCACCCAGGGGCATTCAACCTCCAAGCTACACCCCCAGACCTTAAAACATTTTTCTAAATTTTTGAAACAGGGTCTCGCCAAAATGCTGAGGGTCTCGTCAAGTTGCTGAGGCTGGCCTTGAACCTGCAATCCTCTTTTCTCAGCCTCTCAAGTACTGGGATTACAAGCATGCACCACCACACCCAGCTAATCAATGATTTTTTTTTCGGTTATGGGGATTGAACCCAGGGGCAGTCTACCTCTGTGCCACACCCCCGGCCCTATTTTTTTATACTTTATTTTGAAACTGGGTCTCACAAAGTTGCAGAGGGCCTCACTAAGTAGAGAGAGAGAGACGGAGGGAGGGAGAGAGAGAGAGAGAGAGCGCTGAGGCTGGCCGCGAACCCAGATCCTCTGGTCTCCGCCTCCCAAAGTACTGGGATTACAAGTGTGCGCCACTACGCCCGGCCTAATCAATGATTTGCATATTACAAGTAAATATTAGCAGATAGAAGCTAGATATTTTTGGATGATTTTTCACCCCTTGACTTATAAATAAAATTATAATATACATATATATAAAAATGTGTATAAAATAAAACAAAGTATTCCACTACTAAGACTTGTTCTATTTAGTATTCTCCAAATATCCTGGAGTTCATGTTATACTGACCTTTCAAAAATTCCAAGATTCATTCATCTATAAGGAACCCTAGATTCTTGTTTTTCCTCTACTATTGCAAATCTCACAAGACTGGGTGGGATGAACATGTGCTGGGGAAAGGAAAGGGTGGGAGGAGGTAGGAGTGATAACTACTTCACTCATAAATATGAAGGACCTCAGCCACTGCCACTAGCTAGCTATTCTGAAGACTAGTTTGGAGAGCCCCCTGAAAATACTGCAGTCAGAAATTACTGTTCAGGTACCTAATACCAAAAAACAACCAACCAACCAAACAAACAAACAAAAAACTGCATTCCTCTGAAAATATCGGAAAGGAAAAACAAAACAAAATCCTACTATTCTTATATTAAAGATGGAATCTACTACTGCTCAAACAGAGGCAAACCAAAAGCTTCTCTTGTGATTATTTTTAGGTTTGGGCTTCTATGAAACATATATTTGGGTTCACAAATAAAACTGCACAGTGTTAAAACTGAAAGAGATTTTAAAAATCATAGTACAACCCCACCCACTTAAAGGTCTGTAAAATTGATCTACAGTAGGTTAAGTTAGAATTAAACCTTCTTATTCTCTGTGTTGAAGTAAAGTTTGGATCCCTTCTGAGCAAATGGGTTTCTCTCTCTCTCATTTGTCTTTCTAGATTATAAACCTGAGAATACTTGGAATTTATATTACTAAGTAAGACACAAATGGGTAAAGAGATGTTTTTAAAAGTCAAAATTGTCAGGTTTATATACAGCAGGATGACAAAAAGAACTCTCAGTTTCTTCACTTTCAGCCTCTAAAACAATCTAGATCAAAATAGGAAAAGCTTCTAAAGGGCAATTTTATTCTATTATCCTAATAAGAGAAGTTGCAGCAGAATGGAGCAGACAAGAAATGATCTATTTGAGGGCAATTTACAATTCTCAAGGTTCCTTGCTATATGACAGAATACCTCAAAGGAAAGATACGCACCAAAAAAAAAAAAAAAAAACCCTGTGGTTCCGAAACGTAGGCGCAAAAACCTTCACTGAAATTTTTAACTATAAATCAATAAAGATGAAAATCAGAGAAGTTGAATGAAGGAGCTTGTGGTTACTGGGACTTTGCCCAAACTAAACATTAGCCCCAATGCTGTAAGACACAGGGAAAATGTCTGCAAGGCATTACTTACAGCAGAGAGTAAGCAATCAGAAAAGTGAAAAGCCAGGTCCATTACTCATGGCAGGATAACCTGCATTATCCTCTTACAAGATGCATCACAGGTGAGAGCTGATGAAGAAAAATGAAGGCTGAGAAAGAAAGGGAATAGTCTACCTTTTACATGTCATCTTCAGCACAGGTTGATGAGTTTCAATTCTGGTTGAGTGTTACCCTCCCCCCTCTTCAATTTCATTTACAAATATCATCTTGCTTAGGTTGTTCAAGTGTGACTTTGCAACTAGCCTAGTGTTGCCCCAAATTATTGCCCCCTAACATTCCTTACAGAAGACACCTGATTAAATACCCTCAGGTTAAGTGGATCAAAGTAGTTTTGTATAGGTTCCAAGAACAAGAACCTGTCAAACTGACAAATTGGTGTTTTTACTTTGTCGGATACTGTCTCCTGTCAGATGGATTTCCTATTTCCTTAAAACTTGCTTCTTGACTCTGGCAGCCTTCTGTCAGTCTATATAACACCCTGGGTTCTTAAAACTTATAAATTCCTATTTTGCATTCTCCAGTTTCTCAATAGATTACACTCCTGACCTCTGCTACTGATTTGGCAGAAGTTACCTGGAAGCCATTTATAGTGACCCTACCAGAAAATTAGAATCACATTACCATGAGATTCACCTTTACTGTCTAAAACACCTAATTCAGTTGTCCATGTTTAAAAATAACTCTTAAAAACGACTGCCACTTCTGTGGTGTTACCTTTTTTCCCCTTTGTCTATAATCAGGGAAAAAAGATGAAAGACAGGAAGTGGCCTATCAACAAGCAGTTCTCCTTTGAAGACAGAACAAAATACTACAGTTAAAAGTGTATTTGTAATTGCAAAGTTACTGCTCTTGAACAAATTCTAAATATAGTATCTGTGTTTGATCTTAGAAAAGCATTTTTCTCACCGTTCACTGCTGACATTGATGGTTCAGTTAGGCACCCCACTTTCAACCATGAGACAAATGTTCCCAGACATTCAATTATGTGAGTTACTAGTTTTTAGCTGTCAGGCTAGAAGTAGGTGCTTATGCTACCACTGCTGCTCCCTGGGATGCTCTGCCTGCTACGGTGACATCAGAGCTTATCACAGTAACAGTGTCTAGCTGACCACCTTGGAAGCCCTTCCTGCTGTGTGATGTCAGGCAGTGTTGGAGAGTCAGTCAGCATCTCCTTGGACAAAACCTGTTTTCTCAGTATAAATAATGCAAAAATGAGAAGAATTCTGAGACCCTTAAGCCTAAACAGAATTTAAGTTTTATATTTAAAAAGGGAATCTATTTTAAACCTTTCACATTTTCTATTACAGCAAAGCAACAATGATGATATGTTGCTTTAATAATGAAACAAGCTTATTTTAAAACAATAAAAATATCCCTGGCATTCTCCATGGTCCATTCTGAACTATTAGAGAAGACAAATAACACCATATTTTCATTTATTCAGGTAAGAACCTGAAGCAGCTATTGCTTGTAACAATTTCCTAGGACAGTTTTCCATGCGGGTCTTTAATGCAAGGAGGGGGGGAAAGACACTGACATAGTAAAATAATGGAAAGGCTCTTATTTTTGACAAATAATTGTCCTTAAAGTCATTGAGTAGAGAGAAACAGTAGGATTTAACTGAACCTAAAGGATAATTTATAATCCTTGGTTGAAAGTTCCTATTACCAAGTAGAATCTTTCTGGGTAAACAGGAGAAGAGTACCTTCCATGGAACAGAACCATGCTTTTAAAGTTAATGTGCTCACATCAAGGCAAATTCTGATCATAAATAAACCCGTAATAAATACTTGTTTTATTTTTTCCTCTATTAAAATAGCTCTTTTCTTTTCCATGGAAAAGAAAATCCTTCCTCCCATCCTTATTAAATGACAGTGATTCTGCAGATACATAGGAAGTATCGTGTGTGTGTGTGTGTGTGCATGCGTGCGTGCGCGTGCGTGCGTGCGTGTGTCATTATACCTTTGAGCTACACTCCCAGCCTGATTTTATTTTTATTGAGGCTGGTCTCGAACCTGTGATCCTCTTGTCTCAGCCTCCCAAATACTGGGATTACAAGCGTGCACCACCACGCCTGGCTCTACTTCTAAACTGTACAAATTCACACCTGAATTTATCATACATATCACAACCTGAATCCCACCATCTTTGTGAAATACAAATAAAACACTAAAATAGAAAGAAAACTCTAACAAGAAAGGACACAGGAGTTTGATGACAAAAATCAAATAAAAACAATTTTTCACTCAATGCTTTACAGTAACATTTATATACCATAAAATCTAAAAGAAAGCAAACTATAAAAATAAAAGTGCATTTATGCCTAGAAAAAGCACTGGGAGGATAAACACCAAAATGTTTACAATGGATATGGGGAAGTAAATGCACTGAAGGTGATACTTATATTTTTGTCTTCAGGTTTTTCAGTGTTGTTCTCATTTGACATGTATTATTTTATAAGCAAAACAGAAAGCCAGTAAGTTATTTTAAAATCAAATATTTTAGCTGTAATTTAACAGAGGACAAATATCAGGTTTCTGAGGCACCAAATCAATACGCTGCAGTGGAAAGTCATTTTCCCCATCCTTTCTGTGACCAGTGACATCTTTTCACATTTGCTCAAAATTAACTGCTTTACTACATAATTACTGCAACTAGAGCAAATGAGCCTCTTTGTCGGTAATTCAATTACTATGGAAGGTCTTATAGTTTAAGTATTAAGAAGTGAAGCATTTATTTGAATATATACATAGAAATAAAAAAGACTCTCAACATATCATATCCTAATTAAGAGTAAATTTAAGAAATCTGTGGTTTGTGTTTATATCAGTCACCCTATTGTACAAGCCCATGTTCTGTGGTCTAGTGGGAGAATACAAACATTGTTGCATCTCATTTCCAGATGACTTAAGTGATTTCTGTATAACCATTAGAGGCTCAGAGTTGGTTTCCTAGAAAGCACACCATTGGTCCCACAGTATGTTCACACAGCCACTGTGACATTATCGCCTTGGGTAGAAATTTGTTTTGTTTGCAGGTTTGTCTTCCACACTTTATAGAAGGATACTTACTACAAAAATGCATACATGAAGTGATGAACAAATGGACTACTCTAGAAGAAACTTGGAAACAAATGTCAAGAAGTCCTAGTGAATCATCTGTAACCTTAATAGCACAGAAAGAAAAACTAGTAAATGTTCCTTCCTTAAGAAAGGTTTCCAGCAACTTGAGTTTTTTTCCTTCCTCCAGCCTCACTCGCCCCTCCCTTGTTTCCAACATCTTCATGAATTTATTCAACATCTGCCTTTAAAAAGAGAAATAAAATCGTTTTTATGTGTGGTACACTTACAAGGCCAGATTTTCCTGCCTAACTATGAATTATTCTTTGCACTTCATTACACGGCACTATTAGGGAGAATGCTGAATGTGTGCCGTCGTTTTATATCATGTTTGACTGCAGTGTTAGCATTATCAGCAGCTGCAGAGAACATGCTCTGGGTGCAGGCTCCCCCATGATCTGGACTGACTTTTTATGGCCGGCAGGTATTAGATTCTTGGAATTTATATCTACCTCTTCCCATTGCTAGTTTGATTCTGACATGGTAAAGTAAAATTTACCCTTAGATAAGCAACTGAGTAAAACTATCCATAAGACAATTTACCTTAAGAAAAAAATGTGTGGAAATTCTTAGAATTTCCACAGGATTACAGCACCATCTACCTTATTTGTTATGTATATGGTATACATCCTCAAAGTACAAACAGTGGAAATTTCCGATTACTTATCTGGTTCTGCTTAACTTACAAAAATATACATTACTGTTAGTCAGCATTTCTCCGTGAGGATGCTTTTGGCATTTGGGTGGGACTAATCTTTACTCGCATGTGTTTCACTTCATACTGATTTAACATATATCTAGGCTCCCTCCCCACCCTTTGACCCCTACCCCAATCCCAGGCTGTAGTGTCCCCCAAGCACTGTGACAATAATGTCTCACAAATCTCTAAACACTCCCTAGAGGGTGATGGGACAACCTAGTTGAGAATCACTGCTCCAAATAAAACTACTACATAAAAATTCCAATTTTAGAAATAATTAAGACTCCTTAAAAAAACAAGCTTCATATGACTAAATCTTTCCCCAGCTATTTTCAGGAATATGCAAGGCTCACCTACTATATTCTTAAGGTGCCCTTGATCAGCTTGAATATTTTCTATGCAACCTCTGATTGCTTTCAATCCTGATGTCATAAAAATTCTGTGTCAGTTAATATTTCTGTCTTTTTGTGTTGATTACTTATGAGCTACCCAAAATGGTCTGATCTTGTATTTATTTATATACTTTTATTGGCTTATTGTAATTATACACCATAGTGAGATTCAAAGTGATAAAAACGTAACATGCATTTGGTGTATTTCCCTCCCTATCTCACTCCACTCCCCCTTGCCCCCCCCATACATGGAAGTGATAACTTCATGTATAGACACAACCTTATTTGAACTACTCTTTTTCTCAGTCCTCATTTTTCCCCTCCTCACCTCCCTCCCCTGATCCCTTTCCACTATTCTACTGGTTTGGGTTGATCTTGTTAAAAACAGGTTTCTGAAGCACTATTTAACAGCACTATCATCATGGATGCCATTGTTCAGGTATCATGCTAAAAAGCATTACAGGAAGTGAGTGAATTGCTACTCCCTCTGGGCTAGGCCACCAGTGCAGTTAGTACACAGAAAGATGCATACTCCAAGACCCAGTGGGAAATAACAGTTTTTCCAAGTTTAGGTCCGTCAGTGGAGCAATGCAAAGCTGATGAGTCATTTCTAAAACATGAAGTACCACTCTAAAGCTATGAGAAGAACAAAAATGATCCAGCTTGTTCAATTAATGAAAGGTTATCTAGAAATGAAAATCTGTACTTTTTTAATTATAAGAACTTCATAATCACTGATGTCAAAGTTGAAACTTGAGTGATTCCTTTATCTACATATGCAGCATGCCTTAACAGACCTGTCAAAGATGGAAGAGGCCTTTTAAAAACTGGTATAGCAAGACCTCGTAGTTCAACAGAATCACAAATGGTCTCCTCTAAATATTACATAAATAGTGGTTTCTGACTGAAAAGTTGCCCTCTTTCTGCTCCTTCTTCCAACAGTGTTATTATACTGTCAGGTACAGCACGTCCTAATGCCTTCTTAATTTGGCTCTGAGGCCAGTTCCAAACCAATCGACATTCTCATTTTCCTGGGAAACTGCTTCACCCTTGCTGTTGGCATGTCTATTACCATTTGCACTCCTGGTCTCCTTTTAGAAATCTTGGACTTCTGAAATTCTGTTTGGAGTTTGGGATATTTTGCTTTGGGAAAAGATATTGTTAGTGATGGCAAACGAATACAACTTAGAAGTAGCTCTAGTTAAAACAGGGGAGCCATACGTGTTCATTTATGCCACCCTTCAACTGTGTTCTGTGAATAGCTTCTCTAGACATTCCTAAGAACCAAACAGCCCCATGTGGCCAAAAAGGAAGGCCTGGCCTCTTCATTTCTCCATCACCCCAAAATAGGTCTGACCACCTTCTAGCTACATTCATTCTTATGGGCTCAGCAGGAAGTATATGAAATCTTGAATTCTGTTTCTGCTATATACTTGTTCCTCTTAGACTTTCCTGATCCCTGGGACTGCAACTGCATTTTCTTACTGAAGCTGTTAATTGTACCAGACTTTCTACTTTAAAATGCCAGTTCTGATGCCTCCCAGGCTGTCACAGGGTGAGCTGATCCAATAGGACAGGTGTCAAGTAACGCAAGAAAGTAATGCTCACTTAAAAACAAGGTTTTGGGGAAGAATAATTTTTACTGATTCTTCATGGAGACATTTTAGACACTGTGACATCAAGGTGAGAGGGACTTTTATAGAGGCTCCACAAGACAAATTCCAAGGATAGAGAAAGCCTGGCCTGTACTAACACCTCCTTGTTTTAATTTTTTTATAAATAACCAAGCAGCCTAACAGAAACCTGTTGCTTCTGGGATTTTTTCAATGTTGCTGGCTGCACACCATGCCTTTCTTGAAAAGGCTACATTTTATGCATCTTTGTATACCCAGTGATGCTGTTGTGCCTGGAACATATTAGGTGTTTAATAAATGTCCATTAAATAAATTTTTCTGCAGTTGGATAACCATGTAGCATCCACATTCATAGTAGTATGATCTGGACAAAGCTGAGATAAGATGTAACCCAAGCCCAGAAAACTCCAGGAGCCTGAATTTTGGGTAATATACATCAAATTATTACTATGTTATATAAATTCCATGCCAAAAATTCTACACTGTTTGTGTCACCTTACAAAGTAAGACATTAACTGTACCGAGCATAACTGTAATCTATATTATCTATATTATGAACTCTGCTACTTATAATCTCACATTCAATAAAATCTGATAGCAATTATACAATTGTAAGGAATTATATACACCCTTAGACTTTCTTTATTGAAGTCCTTAAATATGGCTTTGAAAGTTATCCCAGACCACCTGCTTAACACTATTTTGTCTATACCTAGTATTTCATGTGATTTGGCATAAAGGTTAACAGCATGGACTCTTACATTTTGATTAATTCATAAACCTATGTCCACACATTATTAGTTACTTGCCCACTGTGTTACTTTGGGTGAGTAACTTAACCTCTCTATGCCTTCACATCTTCATCTATAAAAAGGGGAATAAGAGTCCATAAACCAATTTTTATACAAATGCACATTAATTAGAATAGTGGTTTCCATATAGTAAGAGTGCATGAAAGTTTGCTATTATTATCATTACAATTAATCATGAAATATAAATATTCAAATCAACTTGAAATAAAATACAATTAACCACTAATAACCATTAACTCATGTAACCAAAAAAGTAACAGATTCATTCAACATTATTTAAAACTTAATATAACAAGATGCTGTACCAGGATGACCTAAGCTGCTTTTAATCCTTTAGTGTTACCAGTAAATATTACAAATAAAAAACAATGTGCATCTAAAAAAATCTGTAGGTAAAGAAAAGAGAGGGATGAAGGAGCTAAATAGAAACAGTGGGAGACTGTTAATAGTGACTAAGAATTCTATAAAAATACATTTGTTAACAAGAAAAATTCAAGATAAAGTTAAATGGAACAAAGACATATCGCATAGGATATAAGAAGAGTATGATTCCTTTTGTGTAAAAAATGCATAATAAATGTGTTTACATATGCACAGACAAAAGAAAAACAATATGGAAGAATAAATACTACAGTGTTTACAATATTATCTCTCTATAATCGAATTATGTGGTTATTATTCTTTTTGGTAATTTTATTTTCTAAAGTCTGAGCATGCTGTAAGCTTCCATAAACTATATAGTCTTTAAGATACTAATAAGCTAAATGGATAACCAAATCATTCGTAACTTGATGCACTATTAATAAGATTATTAGTTTATTAATAATTAACTATTAAGAAAATAAACTCAAATACTAAGGAACTTTTCATAGGGTCAGACCAGTGACTCTTAGAATCTTAATTTATAAAGAACTTTGCAAACAAATGGAACATATAATTTATATCTCTGCTAGATAGCACAATGTCCAGCACTTGGCTGAAACAAAGATTTTCTAAGTAATGGCTATCAAACCAATTTTTCTATGCTTTCCACATTTTAAAAAAGTAATTTTAAATGATAAACAAAGCAGGTTACCAATGCCATGCTGTGTTTGAGAACATGTCAGAGATGTTATAGACATATTCTGCATGAATGGGAAAGACAAAAAAATGACTGATGAAATTTTTTTCGCTCTAAGATGATTTTAAAGTTTCTATGAGTCCAGATATTCGTGAACCAACCTGAGAAAGAAACATTTCTATTTCAACTATACCCTGCAGTGAAGAATGCTCCAGGTGGATTCTAAACACAATTAGAAGGTGCCATCTAGTGGATGTTTCATAAAGTGTCTCTCTTCCCTGACACTTAAAACTTGATGAAGTAGAGTTTTAAAAAGCTGCTTTGCATGAGGAAAGAGCTATCCCTTACAGCATTTCTTCACCAATTACTGGTCTGAACTGGTGGACAAAAACATATTTAAAACATCCACACATCCATATCTGACTGGTAATAGTGATTTTAAATTTGAACCTACGTCACCACTACAAAGAACAGCCCAATGGTCTTCTAACAAGTTCAGGATCTATAAATAAGAGTCCATACGCAAGTCTGAAAGGTGATCCAACTTAACAAACATGCTTTATTCTCTTCAGCTGACGATAAAAAAGATTATCATCCTTATATAATGAAAGTAGTTACTGCTGCTCCATGCTATATGAAAATAAATTTACTTGTTAAAAATAAGCTACAACTGATATTTAGAAATCAGTAGGGTTTCTAGTAAAGCCTTGAAAGTGGTACTATGTCCCTGATGTGCACAGTTGCGAAGGCCTTCTTTTCCATCAGGGAAACCCTAGTTACGGCCAATTAAAATGAAATTAAGGAAAACAATGAACATAGTATAAATATCTAATAAAGGCAAAACAGAAGACTGAGATATTCAACCAAATACTTATTTATAGTATTATTCTGTAATAATTCAGGTAAAAGTTTACATTTATATTTAATCGGACAAAAATCTATATCCACCTAAATTACCCTAGTTATAGACTCATTTTTGGGGGTTGGGATTTTTTTTGGAGGGTCGCCTTTGAAAGAAGATTCTATACTTTTTTTAAGCTTCTAATACTCTAGATATTTTCAGACTTGCACATTGTAAGACAGAAATTACCAATTTATTTGAAGGGCACTCTACTCACTAACTAAAAGTTTTTATTTTGAAAAGAGTTATCTGCAAACTGGGTACGGTGATGTGCGCCTGTAATCCAAGTACTTGGGAGGCTGAGACAGGAGGATCACAGGTTCACCGCCAGCCTCCGCAATTTAGCAAGGCCCTTGGCAATTCAGTGAGACCCTGTTTCAAAATAAAAAATAAAATAGGGCTTAGGAGTATAGCTCAGACACACACACACACACACACACACACACACACACACACACACACTTGTCTGCAGCCTGTCATAACTAGCTTCCTTAGGAAAATTTTCTATCTGCACTGCTATTCCTTGTATCATAGCTAATTTATAGGATAACTTCTATTTAATATGGAGGTATTCTTTTAAAAACAAAACCCTTCATCTTATAGCATTGACAGGAGCCACAAATCCAGCCTTTAGGTATTATCTTGTTCCCCAATTTACAAATGAGAAAATAACATCTACAGGAGACAAGGGTTAGCTCAAGGTCAACAAACAAATTATTGGTAGAGTTAAGATTCAAGTCTTTTAAATATAAAATTAGAGGTTTCCCCATGATATTATACTGCCTTTCTAGTCTTCTCTAATTAGAAACAAGATCTTTCCATTAAAATCTTAAGGAGGAAAATCTTAAGGTATTATAATTAAATTTGTAATCTATAAAGTCCATATGGGAACTTCTTTCTAGGTATGTCTGAAAGGTAAAACTGAGTTCCTCCTCCACCATCAGAGAAAACAGTGGGAAGGAGACAACGCAACTTCCATGGGGCGACCTCGATCCACGGTGTTGATGAGGGGACTGAGAGACCAGGGAACAAACCCATCATTTACTACAGTGGGAATCTATGTTGTTTACTAAGAAGACACACAGGTTTTCTGCTCTCCACCAACATCCTCAATCTTGTAGAGCTGAGGGAACGCCATCCCTTCAGTAGGTGCTCAGAAAGTGGTAGCCAATAAGCAGAAGCCCACAGGCTAACCATTGGTGTTTCAGAATTACAACTCTGATTCCCCTCAAAACTGCCATCTTTTACCTCTTGTCATCTCCTTGAGTAAGTATAGCCACACCACATACTCTTCCACCTCTGAACCAATTCCAATCTCCAGGGCTTGAAAATTTTATCTGGGTCTTCCTATCAGATTCGGGGCAGCTAACACTTGCATTTAACTTTTAGATTATTGATAAAACCTCCCTTTTGTTATTATTTTGCAATTTATGCTTTAGTACTTACAGGACCATATTCTAACACAGTAAATATGCAAATAAATGAAAGTCTACAAATGTGGATGCAAATACTGACTCTGGGAAGGAGAAAACCTTGGCTAAAGCACCTACCTTTAAATGCCATTTGACCCTGGAGATAATCCTCCAACTCTAAATTATACCACTACTACATTTCTTTAAAACCCTCTACAATAGATCTTAGCTCAGTAAAACTTATCAGACCTTTCCCTAATCCTACTATACTTCTTCAACAAAGACTTTAACAGAAGTCTGAGGGCTGTAGTGATAGGACCGAATCTAAAAGGGGTTCTTTGTAGGTTACATGTGAATTGCTTTTGAGAAAGACTCTGTAGACATCTTACTTTGGCTCCTCCTCTATACAAACTGCTGTGGGAGCCTAAGAAAAGCAGCTTTGAAATGTGCAAGTACACAGATTTTGTACTACTGCCGCCAGCCTGCAACTGCTGCCAGAGGAAAAGGGTGTCAAAGCAATTCTACGCACTGCACTCCTCAGTGTCTTCCCCTTACTTGGCAGCTACACACTGGGATCAGTCATCCCGCTGAATGGTCAGAGTCACTACTAGAGCAAAGGTTTCCTGTCCAAAACTTTCAGAGTGATACAAAAGTTTAAAATTAATGTAAAAGAGATATTTTTATGCAACTATTATAGGCTTAGAATAAACTGAGAAAAACTAAAAGGGTAGTGAAACAATGACGTAGGAATTAGATGATATGTGTGTTAGAAGATTCAGATTTACCTTTCTGGAAAAAAAATGCATTACTGGCACTTACTAAAAGCATCAGGTAAAATCAATACACCAAGTTTCTAGTACTAGTTACACAGCCAGAGAATTTTCAAAGATATTTTACATGTGAACGCTTCATTTTCTAGCTCCTCTGACACTTATTTTCAACTTTCAAGGGATAAAAGATGACTTACCTACAGGCTTGTTTATTCCCTTGAAAAATACAGCATGAGTATTATTAATGGTTTGAGTCAAATTACATCATATGTAAGTTTGAATGCACTTCTTTTACCTAAAGAAGAATGATCAACTTTACATTTTGTGGTCATACCACTCTGTTAAAACAGTTCATTCATGTTTGCCCATCAACATAATAAAATATTTGAGGATTATCACTGGAGAAAGCTCCTCTTTGTACAAACTGTTCTCTGAGTCTTTTACACGAAAAGAAACTTTCAAATGTGGAAAATCTACATATTTAGACATTAAAAATATATTTTTAATAAATAGGTATCATCATTTTTAAAAAGTACATGTGGTATGTTATACTAGCTTTCAAGAGTTTACAATAGACAAATGTTAGCCAGAATAGGAGACTTTCAAAGAAAAAATTTGAAAAGGGTTTTACTAATAATCTGGTGTCTAATAAAAACAATTTATAAAAAAGGAGAAGCTTGATTACAAGAGACAAACTTTTAATCAGTATTTTCATTCTTCAACAGTCTGAAAATTTAACTTTTGCCTATGTTCTGAATTTTGTGAGGCAACTATGCAATTGTTAAACAGGGAATAATATGATTCCTGTGGGCTTTTTCTTTGGGACGAGCAGGGGATATTAAAGCAAAAATGCTGGAGTTTAAAAAGTGTAAAACAAAACTTTACTAGAAACATTTTAAATGATCGTTTTGTCAGAAATGGTTGAGCTTTTATATACAGAATAGGAAAATTCACTAACACACTCCAAAAAAAATTCTGCTGTAATCAAACAAATCTTATTGTCAATACATCCGATATAAGGTTTTTTGTTTTTCTTTTTACCATGAAACTCTTCATATCATTTCTACCATTAGGAATGCTTTCTCTACCACTGTTTTCTTTTCTTTCTCATCAAATATCTGCTAAAAACTTGCTCAATGTGAAACTTTTTCTTATTAACCTCATCAAAGTTGATAATAAGAATACTATTTCTACTCATTCTGAACTCTGCTATAGTTTCAATGTGCTCCCCAAAGTTCATAGGGTTGGAAAAGTGATGCCCAATACAAGTGTGAGATGTGGGATCTTTAAGAAATAATTGGGTCAAGAAGGTCCTGCCCTCATGAATGGGTTAATGTAATCACTGCAGAAATGGGTTCATTATCTTGAGAGAGGATTTGCTCTAGAAGCAAGTTCTGGTCCTCTCCTGCCCCTCCAGAGCCCACATGCTTTCCCCCTTTCACTTTTCATTATGGAATGAGGCAAAGGAAAGGCCCTTTTCAGACACCCGCATCTTGATGTTGCACTTCCCAGCCTCCAGAGCTGTGAGAAACACATTTCTTTTCTTTATAACTTACCTAGTCTGTGGTACTCTGTTACCTCAACACAAAACAGACTAAAACTCCTACTGTACTTTCAATTCAAAATCACAGAATTATAGAGTTAGAATAAACTTCAGAGACTATACAATTTAACTCCTTCATTGAAAAAAATCCGTAACAAAATTAAGAAATGTGCTCAAGATCCCACAACTCGTTTAGTAGTTTAAGCTAGTACAAAGTTGATAGGTATAATTACTTTTTCATCCATCATTGAGAAAGTCTAACATTTCTGAAGGCAACTGAAGTTCAATGTTTCTTTAAAAAGCAAATCAATGACACTTCACAAAGTATAAAACGTTCAGCTCATAAAAAATAACATCATTTACATGACTGAGTCTTTCAACATTCAAAATAAATGTACTGAGCATCCACCACCATGCTAGGCACCTTTAAAAGAGGGCAAAGCAATATGTGCGAACTAAAAAGGAATTTAGACCTATGATAAAATTTATCATAAGATCTTAATATTCTCCTAGGATGGTTTAATTAACTTGGCACACTACTCTAATGGACTATAACACAATAAAAAGTGTACCATAGACTTAACATTATCCTAGATGGACTTTAACTTAAAATACCACTTGGTGCCAGGCGTGGTGGCGCACACTTGTAATCCCAGTACTTGGGAGGCTGAGACCGGAGGATCCGGGTTCGCGGCCAGCCTCAGCTACTTAGTGAGGCCCTCCGCAACTTAGTGAGACCTGGTTTCAAAATAAAGTATAAAAAATAGGGCCGGGGGTGTAGCTCGGAGGTAGAACGCCCCTGGGTTCAATCCCCGGTACCGCAAAAAAAAAAAAAAAACCAAAAACACTTGGTATCATATATGTATAAGGTAGCTAGGACCTCTCAATTCTTACTTTGTGATTTGAAGACCAATTTTTCTCAACTAATCTGTGCTAAGAGTTGTATGTGAATATGTAAAATAATTAATACACTTATTTTACACTTATAGAGCTAAGATGAAGAGATCCTTAATGTCTCTCACAAATAAATCTAAGATATCTGCTCTAATTCTCAATTCGATAGTCCAGCAGTAAGATTACACTTCATCTGAAAGTGACCTCATTTTCTAAGTTTTAATAATGATTTATATCACTAGTCAGGATTTGGGGTTTAGGACTTTTCCAAACCATATTAATCTTTCTGTAGCTATGAGAGGTAAATAATCACAAGTAAAGACTTTGAATATATAAAATTCCAATAAGAAAAGGATCTCGAAAATAGAATTTTAAAATTAACATTTTAAGTATATTATTCGTTTTTTGAATACACTATTTTGTTGTAAATATTTAATTATGCTAAATATTCCACTCCCTAAATATTAATAATACTAATCTGTCAAGAAGACAATCAGCCCATTCATGTTAAAAACACTGAAGAAATTAAGGATAGAAGGAACTTATCTAAACATTATAAAGGCAAGATATGATCAAACCAAAGCCAATATCATACTTAATGGGGGAAAAAAAAGCATTTCTTCTAAAATCAGGAACAAGACAAGGATGCCCACTATCACCACTCCTATCTAACATACTATCTGAAATTTAAGCAAGAGCAATTAGGCAAGAGAAAGAAATTAAAGGGATACAAATAAGTAAAGAAGTGAAATTATCTGTTTACAGATGACATGATCCTATACTTAGAATATCCTATACTTTGAGTATCAGACTTCTACAGCTGATACTCAAATTCTGTAAAGTAGCTGAATACAAAATCAACAGCTTTTCTATACACCAAATGCAAATCCAATGAAATAGAAATCCAAAAAACAATTCCATTCACAATAGCCTTAAAAGAATAAAACAAAACGGGAATAAATCTAACCAAGGAGGTAAAATTTAAAAAAAAGAGGTAAAAGACATCTACAATGAAAATTATAGAATACTGAAGAAATTTAAGAGAACTTCTGAAGATAGAAAACCCTCCTATGTTCTTGGAAAGGCAAAATAAACATTGTCAACATGGCCATACTACCAAAAGCAATCAATAGATTCAATTCAATCCCTATCAATACTAATGCCATTCTTTACAGAGTTAGGAAAAGAAAAACCGTCCTAAAATTAATATGAAAAACCAAAAAGACCCAGAATAGACAAAGAAATTTTGAGCAATACGAACTGTGCTGGAGGCATCACAATACCTCATTTCAAATTATACCACAAAGCTATTATAACAAAAACAGCATGGTGTTGGCATTAAAAACACATGGACAAATGGAATAGAACAGAAGACACAGAAATAAATCCTCACATTTACAGCCAGTTTATTTTTGACAAAGGTATCAAAACCACATGCTTGAGAAAAGACAGCATTTCAACACATGGTACTGGGAAAACTGGATATCCACATGTAAATCTCTCACCATGCACAAAAGTCAACTCAAGAGGGATCAAAGACCTAGAAATTAGACCAGAAACTTTGCAATTACTTTAGGACCAGTTATCCATCATATATCCAATATCCAATAGAGACTTCCTCAATTAAGACCCCCAAAGCTCAGGAAATAAAATTGAGAATAAATAAATGTGATGGTATCAAATTAAAAAGCTTTTGCGCAGCAAAGGAAACAAAAATCTGAAAAGAGAGCCTACAGAATGGAGCAAAATCTTTGTCAGTTACTCCTCTAATAGAGGTCTAATATCTTGTTGGGGGTCATCTTAGCCCATGCAATGAGGTCACCATTTCGGACTGGCTTAGCTATGTACATAGTACATACTGAGTGGAAATTGTCAGCAAGCAGACAAGCTTCCCTGGACTGGATGGGATGGAAAGGTGGACCTTGATGACCTCCTATTCTCCCTGAAAATGTTTACCTTGCCCCTCCCTAAACCTAGCTCATGACTGCTACACCCTAAACCTAGTGACTGCCTTTTCCCAAAACTTAGCCTGTCACCCTAAACTTAACTCATGACCTCCTTGCCTGACATCTGCTTTGTTTAAAAAAGGACACTGGCTGCAGAAGGCCAGTAGAGAATTGTCAGCTATCTCTTCCCCAACTCCCCAATTATTAAAAATAATTTTCTCCAAATTACATCAGACTTTGTGTCATTTTCGTGCGAGAAAGACTGTTTTCAGGAAGCTGCCTTAGGTTCCTACCTTCCATGGTAGGAACCATGAACAACTTTCAGGGAGCTGCCTAAAGCAGCAACCTTCTGTGGCAGGACTACACAGCAAGTAGTGTCCGCTAGAGCCCACAATAATATCTGGAATATATAAAGAACTCAAAAAATACTTTAAAAAAACAATAAAAATTGGCAATTGAACTGAATAGATACTTCTCAAAAGAGTAAATACAAATGGCCAACAAACATGAAAAAATGTTCAACATCACTTGAAATCAGGGAAATGCAAATGAAAACTACACTGAGATTCCATCTAACTCCATTTAAAATGGCAATCATTGAGAATACAAACAATAAATGCTGGCGAGGATATGGTTAAATAAAAATTCTTATACACTTTTGGTGGGATTGAAAATTAGTACAACCACTATGGAGATTAGTATGGAGGTTCCCAAAAGACTAGGAACTGAACTACCATATGACCCAACTATACTACTCCTCAGTATCTTTCCAAAAGAATTAAAGTTACAATACTATAGTGATACATGCATACTCATGTTTATTGCAGCACAATTCACAATAGCCAAATTGTGGAACCAACTTAGATGTCTATCAACAGAGGAATAGATTAAAAAATGTGGTATATACAAACAATGGAATGTTACTCAGCCATAAAGCACAACAAAATTATGTCATTTGCAGGAGCAACATGGGATATTGGAGGGAAATACACCAATGATATGTTCATGTATGTTTGTATCACTTTGAAACTTTCTATGATGTATAATTGCAATGAACCAATGAAAGTATTTTAAAAAAGAAGACAGTTTGCAGTTCTATATTGATCTAAGAAAATGTGTGAATAGTTTTATACTACTGCATTCAATTTTATAGTTCCTAAAAGTCTTTAGGGATATCATCCTTAATATGCTTCTAGCCTTGTCCATTTCATTCACTGAATTGATTTTCTTTGGTGAACTAAAGCATTCATTCCTTTTCACCAAATATCCCCCCACACGCATACATAAACACACACACACTCTCTCTCTCTCATTTTTCTCATCTAGTAAGTAACATTGAGATGTATGCCTTAACAAGTTGTTATAGTTAGATATAAAATGTCCCCTAAAGAGCTCATTTATTAATATTCAGGGTTGATATAATTAAGTCATGAGGGTTGTAATCCCAAAAATGGGTAAATCCATGGATTTACCTGGGTGGTACCCCGTAGGCTGGTAGGTGTGGCAGGAGGAGGTGGTCCCTGGGGGTGTGGCCTTGGAGATTCTATACATGGTCCCTCCTCCCCTGGCTTGCTGTCTTGCTTGTGACCTCCATGATGTGAGCACAGTCCATGTGCTCGCCCTTTCTCCGCTTCCTTTCTACATGCCCTGTGATCCACAGTCCCTGGCCTCACATAAACTGAACCCAAAACCATAAGAAAATAAATCATCTTTCCTCTAAATTATGTGGTCAATCTTCAGATTATAGCTGCAAGAATGCGGATGGATACACAAGTCAATCTTAAGATGAAAATTCAATGTTTTCCTTTGAGGATCCCTCCCCACACACACAAAAAAAATTAAGAGGAAATACTGAGCTTTATCATTTAAGCTCTCTTATTAACAATATCAATAATACTTAGGCTCAAATCTCTCCCAAATTTCAACATAAGAATACATTACATGTGGATTTCAAGACTTCAAGTTATAGAAGCTATTGTAGCAACCAAAATTTAATCTAAATGCTTATTTTGATTTCTTTACACTACCCAGAATCAAATAACTTTTGTTGGGCAACTGCAGACACTCAGCTGAGTCAATGAACATATTCCAGACAGCTGCTTCTTGTTTATAAACCTAAAAACTATTTTTGCTAAAGGAAATGCAGGTTGTACAAAGAGAAAGAAGGATCCAAAAGAAAACAATATGTTTGACAGAATGGCATCCATTTAACACATTTAAGGATAAAACAGTAATCTCTAGTAGATATTCCCCAATTAACCACATTTTGGAGAAAATTGTTTTTAGGAAGTGACAAGTTATAAAAAAAACTATCATCAATCAAAACAAAAAACAAAACAAACCTCCAAGAATGCTCTGTACATAGAAGTGGAGAGGTAGAAGGTAGAGATATTGCTAGTGTTGGTAGTGAGCAATTCATTGGTGTCAGTACTTTTGAAAATCTCAAACCTTTGTATGTAGTATACATTTTAAAAATTTCACAATAATTATTAATCATTAAAGTAATGACACCAAGATCATGAGCCAATTAAAAAATAAGGTTCACTCTTTCTTATTAATTCAGTTAAGTATACTAAACATTGTTGGATTAGCAATGAAAATATTAAAAGTTTTTTAAGCCAGATTTGGTGGTACACATCTGTACTGCTAGTACTTGGGAAGCTAAAGACAGGAAGATCACAGGTTCAAGGACAGCCTCTGCAAGTAGCCAGACTCTTAGCAACCTAGTGAGATATTATTTCAAAACAAACAAAACAAACAAACAAACAAACAAACAAACAAAGGCTAGGAATGTAACTCAGAGGTAGAATGCCTCTGAGTTCAATCCCCAATACCAAAAGCAAAAAAAAGGGGTGTTTTAGCTAACTCTCAATGAATAAGGAAAAGTAAACAAAACTCTTCAACACTCTATTCCATAATTTTTATGGAATAGAACTTAGAACTAATGAGATATTAGTTTGATTTCTTATACAATAGTCCTTCCCTATTGACAGTTTCACTTTCCACAGTTTTAGTTACCCTAGGTCAACCATGATCCTAAACTACTATATGGAAAATTCTAGAAATAAACACTTGATAAGTTTTAAATTGGAAGTCATTCCAAGTTACACAATGAAATCCCACACCATCCTGCTCTATCCCACCTGGCATGTAAATCTTCCCTTTGTCCAGTGTTATCTACACTGTCTATGCCACCTGCCTACTAGTTCACTTAGTAGCCATCTCAGTTACCAGATCCACTGCTGCAGCAATACAGTATTTGTGTTCAAGCAACCCTTATTTTACTCAATTATGGCCCCAAAGCAAAAAAAAAAAAAAAATTGTAGAATGTTTCCTTTAAGTGAAAAGGTGAAAGTTCTCAACTTAGTAAGAGAGAAAAAAAAAATGTGCAATTTTTGCTGTTGTACCTCAAATTGCAAATTTATACATTAAACTTTATATAAGTATGTATGTATAGGAAAAACATAATACTATACAGATATAGGGTTTGGTACCATTCATAGTTTAAGAATCTACTGGGGGTCTTGGAATATATCTTTAGCATTTTAATAGTCCCCTTTATTTGGGAGGGGGGCTAATGAATACTAAAATTACTATTTAGTAGAAAATAAAATCTCTTCTTACTATATATTTTTAAATGATACAAAATATATTAATGACCCAAATTCTGTTAACTGACATTTTCTCTAACTTATCAGAAAAGAGCATTTTCTCAAATGCTGTGACTAAGACTAAATCTAATACATAATGTTTGATTGATTCATACTCAATTTAGGTGTACTAATACATATATGTGTGTGTGTGTGTGTGTGTATGTGTGTGTGTGTATGTGTGTGTGTGTGTGTATATGTATGTATTTGTGTGTATATCAGAATATAATTCTCAGCTGGGCGTGGTGGCGCACGCTTGTAATCCCAGTACTTTGGGAGGCGGAGACCTGGAGGATCCGGGTTCGCGGCCAACCTCAGCTCTCTCTCTCTCTCTCTACCTACCTAGTGAGGCCCTCCGCAACTTCGTGAGACCCGGTTTCAAAATAAAGTTTAAAAAAAAATAGGGCTGGGGGTGTAGCGCGGAGGTAGAACGCCCCTGGGTTCAATCCCCGGTACTGCAAAAAAAAAAAAAGAATATAATTCTAATTTGGATTCATTTAATAATACCCAAGAGCTGGGCATGGTGGCGCACGCTTGTAATCCCAGTACTTGGGAGGCAGAGACCGGAGGATCCGGGTTCGCGGCCAGCCTCAGCTCTCT
>PVJS01033254.1:0-22288 GCA_004027185.1 Glis glis | reverse complement strand
AAAAAGGAGGAGGAGGAGGAGGAGGAGGAGGAGGAGGAGGAGGAGGAGGAGTCTATCCTCAAACAGACCACCATATTTCTTGAGCTTTGGGAAATTTATTTGGAATCCCAAAGTAAGAACAAGGTTGGCTTTCTATAAATACTAGGGCAGTTTTATAATTAGGCTTACTCAGATTCAAAGGAATGACTTAGAACAAAAATGAAAAAATGAGTACTTTCCAAAACTCATAGGGAGCTTTACATTTACATATAGATTTCCAGGCCCAATAACTGAAACCCTAGGGCAAAAGTATTTTATTTAGCCAGTACAAGATTTCCTCCATTTTCACAGTATTTTAAAACACAAACAATGTTATTTGCAGTATTTAACAATTTCACATAAAAATCCAGATTTCTGGCTTCCCTATGAAGACCTGTACACATTTTCCCAAGAACTCAGTCCTTCTTTTGGGGATGTATGTGCTCACCAGGTCTATGTGGTCACCACCCCTAGAACCCCTCACTGCAGGAACTGTCAAGTGTCTTAACTCTTGGCACTTTTCACTTGTTCCCTTGACCTGCTGGAATGCCATGCTTTTGTGCTTATCAGGCAGGACTCTGCCCTGTATCCAGATGTTCTCTGTAGTGTTGGGCTCATTTTTTTCTCTCACTCTGAGGACCAGTGAGCTCTGCCTTGGTGCCTCTGCTAACTAACACTGGCTTCTCCTGACATCAACTCTCTGTCTCAGTCACTGCTGGCTTCTCCACTCCTGGATCCCAGGCTGTCTGTCATCTTGACCTTGTCCTGCACCACTCACATGTCAACTTGGAAGTCACTTAAATCAAATCACAGAACAAAGCATTGAAACTGCCAGTCTGTGATGATATGCATTTATGCTCTTAATACACACACCTATAAGAGTGTTCTCTTTTAACTGATAAAAACATTCCCTTTTAAAAGTTAATGTTTCCAGATCTTCCAAGAGCAGAATATCACTGCAGAAATAAATTTCTGTTTTACAGCAAGGAGGAGAAAAAAAAACAAAGCAAAATGAAACTTCGTATCTTGATTACTCAACAAAAGAGTGTATTGATAACACAAATGTCCTGAGCTAGGTAGTGATTATATTTACATGCCATAGAATATTTTCCTGGAAGAGATTGCAATCACCATAAGTACTTAGCATTACATTGCCTACATGAAAGGGAAGTGACTGTTGAGAGGAATAAAGACCTCCTTGGTATAGATTAGTTTGTCTATTGTCCATTAACTATGAATGGAAGCTGAAATTCTGCTCATTGTGTTTCTGTAGAAAAAAAGGTCCTGTTTTTAAGGAACTGCCTGGAAGATCTGCTGAGATTTTTTTTGCTGGTGTGGTTACTTTTGGAGGTTATAAACATTTAGGGATGGAATTATTTTTCTGTTACTACACCATGAATATGTTGTAATATATACACGTATGCAAACACACACACACATACACACTGAGAATCTCTCAGATTTATTTATTTATTATTTTTAATGGTGTGCACTGTAATATGATATCATATTGGGGTACAGAATGTCAGAAAAATATATGCACACAAGTCTTGTTGCCTTCCCCACCGGGTCCCGCCCCCTCACCGTGCAAGTCTTTGAGATTGGAATTGGCAATTTTGTATACATTCATAGCATTATTTCTACTATTGCATTCTTCATAACTTTGTTCCTTCTTGCTTCCCTAATCCCCCTGGAGTCTCTGCTCATCTATCTGATGTTTCCCTTATTTCTTTTTTTTTTTTTTTTTGCAGTAACGGGGATTGAACGCAGGGGCGTTCTACCTCCGCGCTACACCCCTGGCCCTATTTTTTAATGCTTTATTTTTGAAACTGGGTCTCACGAAGTTGCGGAGGGCCTCACTAGGTAGAGAGAGAGAGGGACAGAGAGAGAGAGAGATCGATCGACTGATCCATCGATCGATCGCACACGTGCGCATGCGCGCTGAGGATGGCCGCGAACCCGGGTCCTCCGGTCTCCGCCTTCCAAAGTACTGGGATTACAAGCGTGCGCCACCACGCCCAGTTGTTTCCCTTATTTCTGAATATTTCTCTAGCTTCCACATATAAGCGAGAACATATACTTACTAGTTCCTTGGGACTTGCTGTACTCACTTAGTATAATATTCTCGAGTTCTATCAATTTTCCTGCAAATGGTGTTATTTTGTTCTTCTTCATGGCTGAGTAAGATTCCACTGTGTGTATATACCAAAGTTTTGTAATCCATTCATCTGTTGATGGAAATCTAGACTGGTTCCATAATTTGACTATTGTAAATTGTGCTGCTATGAACATGGATATGCAAGTATTGTTATAATATTCTGATTTTATTTCCTTTGGGAAGATGTCCAGGAGTGCTATCACTGGGTTATACAATAGTTCCATTCCCAATCTTCTGAGAAACCTCCACACTGATTTCTAAAGTAGCTGTACTAGTTTGCAGTCCCACCAACAGTGTAATAAGGTTCCTATTTCCTCACATCCTTGCCAGCACTTATTATTATTTGTGTTCTTAGGGATTGCCATCCTTACTGGAGTGAGATGGAATCTCAGTATAGTTTTGATTTGCATTTTTGATTGCTAAAGATGATGAAAATTTTTTCACATATTTGTCGGCCATTTGTATTTCTTCTTTTGAAAAATGTGTATTCAGTTCTGTTGTCCATTTTTTGATTGGGTTACTTTTTTGGTGTTTCTTAAAGTTCTTTATACATTCTAGATATTAGGGCTTTGTCAGATGGGTAGGTGGTGAAGATCATCTCCCATTCTGTAGGTTCTCTCTGTAGAATCTTAATGGTTTCCTTTGCTGCACAGAAGCTTTTTAATTTAATGCCATTCCATCCATTAATTCTTGTTTTAATTTTATGAGTTTTCTGGGTCTCATTGAGGACATTTATACCTGTACCTATATGTTGGACTGTTGGTCCTATACCCTCTTCTAGCAATTTCAAAGCTTCTGGTCTAATTTCTAGGTCTTTGGACCATCTTGATTTGACTTTTGTGCAGAGCGAGAGGTTGGGGTTTAATTCCATTTTTCTACATATTGATAGCCAGTTTTCCAACAGCATTTGTTGAAAAGGCTATTCTTTCTCCAGCATATGTCTTTGGCACCTTTATCAAAGGTTTGGTCATCATGAAGTCTTTTAACTTCTGCTTATCTTGGAAAGATTTTATTTCTCCATGAATTTTGAAGGATCAGTTTTGAAGGATATCTAGCTTTGCTGGATATTGTAGTCTTGGTTGGAAGTTGTTTTCTCTAAGAGCTTGAAGTGCATCACTGCATGCCCTGCTCCCTTTCAATACATGGGTTGAGAAATCTGGAGTGATTCTTATCATTTTACCACTGAATGTTAGCTATTTTTTTTCTCTTGACTCTTTTAGGATTCTCTCCTTTGTCTCAATATTGCACATTTTGATTATAATGTGGTGTGTGGATGTTCTTCTTTGGTCTTATCTATCTGGGGTTCTGAATGACTCCTGTACTTGGATGTCCTCATCTTGATACAAGTTTGGGAAATTTTCTGATATTATTTCTCTGAACAGACTCTTAATTCTCTTTGTCTGGGCTTTTATGCCTTCTTCAATGCCAATTATTCTTAAGTTTGGTCTTTTTTTTTGTGGTACCGGGGATTGAACGCCCCCGGCCCTATTTTTTATACTTTATTTTGAAACCGGATCTCACGAAGTTGCAGAGGGCCTCACTAAAGAGAGAGAGACAGAGAGAGAGAGAGCGAGAGAGCTGAGGCTGGCCTTGAACCCGGATCCTCTGGTCTCCGCCTCCCAAAGTACTGGGATTACAAGCGTGCGCCACCATGCCCGGCAAGTTTGGTCTTTTAAAATTATTCCAAAACTTTTAGATGTTCTGATCCTTCCTTTTTGTTGTTTTTACTAAATTCATGACTATATTTTCAGTTTTGAATGTACTATCTTATACAGATGAGACCCTGTTTTCCATGTGGTCTATTCTATTGGTTATATCATCAATGGAATTGTTTACTGACTCTTTAATTCATTCAGGTTTTCTGTTACTTCCTTATGGACATAGTTCTTAATATCTTAATAATGTGCTCTCTGAGTTCCTTCTTGAGATCACTGATCATATTGAATATGATTATTCTTTTTTTTTTTTGCGGTACCAGGGATTGAACGCAGGGGGGTTCTACCTCCATGCTATGCCCACGGCCCTATTTTTTTTATACTTTATTTTGAAACTGGGTCTCATGAAGTTGTGGAGGGCCTCACTAAGTAGAGAGACAGAGAGAGAGAGAGAGAGAGAGAGAGAGAGACAGGGAGAGAGAGAGAGAGAGAGAGAGAGCTGAGGCTGGCCGCGAACCCGGATCCTCTGGTCTCCGCCTCCCAAAGTACTGGGATTACAAGTATGAGCCACCACGCCCAGCCGAATATGATTATTCTGAATTCTCCATCTGGCATCCTCTGCACCTCTGTTTTAGTGAGTTCTGTTATTATGAGGTTGTGAGGATTAGTTTTAGTTTTGGTGGACTTTTCCCCCATATTTTCAGGGATCGTTTGAGTCTTCTCTCAATTTCTTTCTGGTTCAGTTTAAAGCTTGTGAATTCTTCCTTGCACCAGGTAGCTTTGATGTTATATTGAGTGGGGGATGGAGATCTTCTCCCTGTCAGTAGACCCAGTGATCCTGATTGCACAACCTAAGAGCACCTTGGGGTCTGTGCTTATGATGGGTTCCACTCCACCTTTGTTGTGTTCAGGAGGTATGCTAGAGAGAGAACCTGGAGATACTACTCAGACTGCACAGATCCTGCTGGTACAGGGTCTGTGATGGGGTGGAGCTTGTTGGTGCAGTGGTCCTCAGTCTCTCTGCAAACTTGTAGCTTGGGCTCCTGCTGCTGCCACTGAGTCTTTATCAGAAGCTGTGCCATTTTGCAAGGAGAGGCTTCTAGCATTTCCTGGTTGAAGGTACCCCTGTGTCTGGGGTCCTGCTGGTGCTTCTCTCCATGCTACCTCTGCCGGGTACTCTTTGGCCCAATCCAGACCTTTGACACTGCCTTGGAGGCTGTGGCTAGGGCATGACAGTGGTGATGTTTGTTAGTATTGGCTCCCGTGGCAGTTTGAGATCTGGACTGTATGGGCTGTTCTCCAGTACTGTGCAGCTGGGGTGAGTGGAGCTATTCTCATCTCAGCACCACTCAAGGTGAATAAACACTGCTACTGTTTTGGGGGATAAGGAAAGGGACTCTGAATTGGCCGGAAGAACACATCCAGAGGCAGGGGAGCTCTTCAATGCTCCTTTTAGCCCTGCTTCTGCTGGGACCTGATGGGTGGGAGGGGCAGAGCTCTGCACTGCACCCAGGAACTGGGCTGGCCCAAATCGTTTCAGCAGGCACCTGATTGTGTGGGAAGTGAGGAGCAAGGACCACAGGGGTGTCAGCCTGCCCACTTCTGTGGAACCAACTGAGCGGGCTAGGGAGTGTAGGGAGCATGTAGCTCTTAGTAGGACATGTAGGGACGTGGCGCTGGGCATGTGCTGCCTTTGCTGGCTAGAATGATTTGAACCCACATGGCCCACAGGCACTGGCACAGGCTGAAGCTCCTTCTGCAGAAGCTGAGAGTGGGGGATAGGAGGCTTGCTTTCTCTGTGCAGGTTCACTCGGGCAATGGAGCAGGGTGTGCTGCAGCTTCCAGGGAGCACTGGCGCCGGGCTCAAGCCACTTCTGGTGAAGCTGATTTTGTGGGGAGGTTGGGGGGCTGCACTGCTCCACGGTGCAACTGGTCTCCCATGCCTAAGCGAGGGTGTGCACTCCCATGGGGTTGGGTGAGTGGGGGGGAGCTGGGTCATGTGCATGGGCTTTGTTTGCCCTGCTGGCCATGGTGCTGTCCCAACAGTGCACTAGTTTAGGTTGTGATTGCAGAGCTCAGTGACCCAGAAAATGACTGGGAATAAAGTTCTGTAACAGCTCCCTGCTCAGGAACCCTGCCACCCACCCCCTTCCTGTTGGCTGCTCCTTATATCCAAACACACTTTTTCTATGGATCAGAGACTGTTAGCTCTGTTGTAGATGATAAGAAGTTACTTGTTCCTGCCTTGTTCGCTTACCTCAGAAAAGCTAAGGGAGAATTCCTTTGGTTGATTTTCTTACAGAGCCCCAGGGTTTGTGTCCATCCCATCCACCATCTTGAGCCCTTCCCCCCACCTCTCTGACTTTAAACAGAGCAGTAGCTATACTTTTATTTAGTTTTATGTAATGAGGTTCTATGTAAGATTGTACTTACTGAGAAAACACTGGCATTGTTAAGCAAAATTTAGAAATAAAAAACACTAATGTGTTCAGCTCTATTTTCTACATGAAGAAATGACTAACAGATATGATTTTTTTTTTCATTTAGACTGTGGGTTAGTGGAAGAACCAGGTTTGGAACATGAGGCTCACAACTCCTAGTCAAGCTTTCATTGTAATTTAGTTGGCTGCTATTTATTGAATGTTGACTATGTGCAGACACTGAATCAAGTATGAATTATCTCCATTTCCAGTCCCACTACTCCTGTGCAAGTAATATCCATGTTAGAAAGGATAAAATACTCAGTGAGTATGAGTAATTTGGCCAAGGTTACACAGCTAAAAAGTGCAGTTAGAACTCAAATCTAATGCAGTCTGATTCTATTGGCACTAAACATGCTCTCAACTACTTTCCTTTACTGTACTTATGGCCATTTTCTTTTCCAGGTTGGTAAAATCAACCATAAAATCAAATTTTTTCTGTGTTTCTATAGCCATGTCTAAACTAATATATCCAAACTGTATATGATTATTATGTGTTTAATAAATGCTCATTATTACTCTGAAGTCCATTCGTAAAGGATTATAATTGTAGGTAAATCCAAGTTTACATCAGATCAATACTTGCTTCAGAGTTTTTGAGGAGATGAAAGAAGATTTGATGAAACTATTTTAATCCCTTGTTTCATTTTATTCTCCCATGTACGCCAAAACTTAGGGGAAAATATTTTTTCCTAAATATTTTACTTAAGGTACAGAGGTTATAATATGCAGAATGATAAAAATAAAGAAATCATTATCTTAGGTGGTATACCATTTCAAAGTGACAAGGGACTTTGTCCATTTCTACTGGATTTATCCTCCATAAGCACATTGTGAAACCATTAATATGCAGAATAAATTTGGTCCATGTTTCTACCTATGGCCACCAGGTTTGTTTCTTCCTGTACATCTACCACTTCCATATATCTATCTACCTCTCCTCTTTTCTCCTTGAGGTTTGGTGTTTCTCAGGCTTCTCTTCTTGGTCTTCTTCATATCTTGCTTCTTTTGTCATTTTCAGCTTCTGCTCATGCTCACCTTCCTTCATACTTTTGAACACCACATACATGTTCATAGACACCAGATTTATATCTCTACCCCAAATCTCTCTACCGAAATGAAGATCTCTGACTTTTGACTTATTTGTTCCATTTCAATGTTCCAACAACTCTTTGAAGATAAGGTTTCTGGATCTTAACTCATTTACCACACCCAAAATGTACACTTCTCAAGCATTTTCTGTAGGAGCTGGTAACATTATCGTATTTCCACTGTTGAAGTTAGAGACCCAATATTTACCGTAGAATGTCACACTCCCTCTTACCCAGAACACTGAATCAGTAGCCACATTCTGCCAAAGCCAACATACTGAAAAATGCTCAAATTACTTTATTTTTACATTCCTTTTATGACATTCTTACAATATCTCCAAGAGGAATGTAAAGAGGCCAACTTGGAGCATTTCTCTTTCTGCTTTCTCTTGCTGGGGCTGAAATAACTTTTCACCTTTTCTTTCTTTCTTTTTTTTTTTTTGCGGTACCAGGGATTGAACGCAGGGGCATTCTACCTTCGCGCTACACCCCCGGCCCTATTTTTTTATACTTTATTTTGAAACCGGGTCTCACGAAGTTGCAGAGGGCCTCACTAGGTAGAGAGAGAGAGAGAGAGCGAGAGAGATAAGGCTGGCCTCGGACCTGGATCCTCCAGTCTCCGCCTCCCAAAGTACTGGGATTACAAGCGTGGTTTCACCTTTTCTATCTGACTCCAAATTTTTTTCTGCCTCCTGCAATAGGTTTATCACATTGCTGCCAAAGTGATCTTTCTTTCTTTTTTTTTTGCGGTACTGGAGATTGAACCCAGGGGCATTCTACCTCCAGGCTACACCCCCAGCCCTATTTTTTATTCTTTATTTTGAAACAGGGTCTTACTAAGTTGTGGAGACCTCACTAAGTAGCTGAGGCTGGCCGCGAACCTGTGATCCTCTGGTCTCAGCCTCCCAAGTACTAGGATTGCAAGCATGCGCCACCATGCCCGGCTCCAAAGTGATCTTTCTAATATGCAATTCAGACTATACCTATCCCTTAGTTCTCTGGTTCTGTATCAGATAGAGGAAAAAGTATTAAATAGAAGAAAAGGCGTAACATGACTTCCAAGGCCATTATGAGTTCCACCTCTCCATCCTCCTCTGTCACTATTCCATTCTATATACTTACTGACCCAGTAAGTATTTCTTAGAGCTGACTTTCTTAGGGTTTCCTCAATGCACCATGCTGCCCTGTGCTTCTTTGTTCTCCTCACATGCCATTGATATTTGCCTTGATTCCTATCATACCCATAGTTACATGGAGTATGTGTATCCTTTCATCAAACCCCTGTCTTGATACCTTCCTGGCTTCCATCAATTATGTAGTTCATCAGCTGGTTCCATGTTTTACCTCTATATTTGATACGGACATCCATTGCTATATATTCTTAAGTCTAATCTTCTGGATAACACATTTGCCTAATAGGCTAGGAACTTCTCTGATCTGTTTTGCGTCCATTTCCTCATTTCCAACAGCTTGTTTGATGCCTTTCATGCAATACATACTTAAATGATGTTCGTTGAGTGAATGTATGAGTGAATAGACTATGGTAGGCACTTTAACATATATAACATTTTCCTATTTTCATTTTATATGAGACCAAAGACATCTCTGAACTCTATGTGAGAGTGATATCATGAATCTACTGTACAGATAATGAAAGGCTCAGGAAAGCTTAGGAATTTATCAAAGGCATTCGGCTACTGAATGACTGATTATCACTAAATTTGTTTCCTAAATTTGTTTCTTCCCTCCTATATCACACAGACATATGTATGAACTTAGGGAAGTTACTTGACCTATTTTTGCTCCATTTTCCTCATCTATAAAATGAGAGAACAATAATATCTACCTCTCAGTAGTGTGATGATCCAATGAATTATTACATATGATGCACGCAGAACAGACTTGGCACATATCAAGTGCTCATTGAGTTAATTGTCACTAATATCATCATCCATGGAGAAGATGTCTCTGGATGAGTTTTCTCTTGCTGCACAACATGTTTTATCCAATAAGTCAGATGCCTGTGTTGTCCAAACTTTTCTCAGACAGCCACTGAATGACAGTCTAGAGTCTTTGGGAGTCTAAATAAATTGAGAAAGAAATATACATTTTTTCCATGGTAACTCCTGACATTATCACTTTCCTTAATGAGTGTTTCAACATAGAAGATGGATCATATGTCCAAACAGAGAAACCTAGCTACCCGTGACTTTAATTTCCACCTGTGTTTCTACTGCTATTAATTCTGAGGACCCCAGAATATCTACATTCATGGTTAAATAAAGCAAAAGTCTCAGATCCCTGTCATATAAATCTAAGGGTCTCACTGGTGCATGACAATGTTCTTAGTTATCTTCCAACAAGCACTTCAAACCACATTCAAAGAAAGTAAATACCAAAATAAGAATATAAAAAGAGGCATTTATAGCTCATGTGTGTCTTATAAAAGGACCTTGGTTTTCTGTAATAGCATAAAAATTCTAGGTGCTGATACTTCTATGCAATCAAATCAAACAAAGATAAGGGGCTATGAGTAAAAGAAAAATGAAAGAGCAATGAAGGATTGGGGAAGGGTGGAAGAAACAGCAAGTAGGAATAGCACAGGGGGCAAGAGTGATGATCCTGTTTAAGCTGATCCTTTAATAGTCACATCCCAGGGGATCACAAGAGTTACCTAGAGACTTGACATTATTATTCAGTGAACATTTGAAATTAGCACCATCCTTATTGTTGAAATTCTCCCTGGAGTTATTTGCATACACCTTGATGTTGATGTGCTAAGAAGCTATTATATCCTTCTATGTATTAGATTGCAGATCAGCTAAATTAGAGATGCTCTTGGATTTTGAGTCCATCAAACAGGCATTTAGTGTTAGGTGTTACAGTCCTTAGTGTGGTTCCAGTGGTTCATCCAGGGGTTCCTGGAGTTTGGATAGAGAGGTAGGCAATGTGAGATGTCCACTCAGATATTTCCTTTCTTTAATTCAGTGTGGTACAATGAAACACCAGCCAATAGCAGTTAGAAAGTATGAGCATGCATCCAAATACCAAGTAGCAGCAGAAAAGGTATCCTGTGTCTATCCAAATACCAGGTAGCAGCAGGAAATGTGTCCTGTGCAGCTGACAGCACTTCGAGGTGTACTAAGTCTCTAGAAAACTGGCTGGTCAAAAAAAGCCAATGACAATCTCCACCCAACTCAGGAAATTTGAGTCTTCTTTTCTCCATAGCTGGTGGATCTAAGGATTCAAAAAGGTCATAAAAACAGAGAAGTCACCTCTCTTGATACTCCTTCCCATGAAGAAATTTATTGCATTTCTGTTGTAGAAAATATGCCTAAGCCTAGAAACCATTGCAGCTGCTCCACATTGGGCAAGGAGACATTTTTCTCAGTCTGTGTTGGCGACTTATTGATATCTGGAATTGCTATGTACTGCTGTGCCACTTATGTGAGGAAAAGGGGAATAGTCATCATGCATCAGCACAGAACACGGGGAGCACATTTAGCTCAGAGAAGCTGCTCCATTACAAAATTGCCACTTTGCAAAATTATATGTATGTATTTAAAACATATCTTTCTTCCCAGGCCAGAGAATCGCCCTCTGAATTTAAGTTTTTAAGAATTAATGATTAAATTCCATCAAGAGTCACTATAATTAGCATTCTAGGTCTAGCCCACTGCTGCCTTCTAGCATAAAGTCAGGGGTGGGGGAGACACACATTAAACAAGTAGACAGAAAAAGAAATATTTACTTAGGATGCTGGAAAATATTCTAACTGGACAGAGAAGAGTTGTGCTATGAGAGAATAGAAAGAATGGTTTACATTATATTTATTGGTCTGGTAACTCCTCTTTAAGCAGATGGTTTATCTGAGTCCTGAAAAATGAGAAATTAAAACCACTGGGGGAATAGGGGAAAGAGGATAGACTATGCAGAGAGCATATCTGCATAGAAAAAGATTAGTGGGAAACCAAGAGAAGCCCACTATCTCCAGAAGGTAATTAAAAAGAAAGAAGATAGGGAGAGTGCTGTCCAGTAGGGAGGAAAAGCTCTGTCATGTAGAACCTTAAGAATACTGCAACTCTAATGAAGGCTTGAAGCAGAGGAATTAAAATACCCAGTTGCCATTCTGAGAGATCATTGTAACCACTCTTTGATGAATAGATTGTCATAGGTAAGGGGCAAAGTGGAAGCCCGTTAGGAAGCTTCCATGGTTGTTTACAAAGAGAAGAATGATGGCTGAGACTAGGGTGGATCTACTGAAATAGAGAAACATGAACAGATTCAATGTGTGTTTGGGGGGGAAATTGAGAGACATATACTAATAAATTGAATGGGAGGAATTCAAGACTATAGGATATCTCATGAATGCCTTCCAAGTTTGTGGTCTGAGTTCCTGGTTTAATGGCCTGATCTGGTTAGTGATGCCTACCTAACCATATATGGAGATAAATCAAGGCATCACTTACAACTTCAATGCCTTGAATGTATTCATTCCTTTCTCATCATTCCTCTTTCACTCTGTCCCTACCATATTTCATGAAGTCCCATCTTTCTTTTCAGATTTGATATGTTCAACAAACATATATTGAGCAATAATTATAATAATGAGCTTTGAAATTTTGACTGGTTCTACCAATACACATGCCTACCTCAGAACAAAGCTCTATGGGAGAGATCCTAATTTACAGATAAAAAATGTGGAGGCACAGAGAATTTAAGTAACTTGCCTAAGTTCACACAGTTATATAGCAGTTGCTGGAAATAGCAATCCTTTGTCTTTACACAGTTATAGTCTAATGAAGGTGGAACACATCAACAAATAGATGCAATGCATTGGCAAAATTGCTCTAATAATAGTATCAATGATCTTCTATGAGACACTGGTAGGGATACCTGATCTAGCCTTAAGTAGTTGTCAGCCATTTGTGTCGCTAAAACAAAATACCACACACCTGATAATTCATAAATGTATAAGGAACATAAACTTATTTTTCACAGTTATGGAGGCTATGAAATCCAAGATCAAGGTGCACGCAGGTGTGTTGTCCAATAAGGGATGATCTCTGCTTCCAAGTTGGTGCCTTATTGCTGCATCCTCCAGAAGAGAGGAACCCTGTGTCCTCACATGGTGGGAGATAGAAGGGCAATGAGCCCAGGGTGGCATGAAGTCACTTCAATAAGGAACTTAATCCCACCCACAAGGGGAGAAACCTTCATGACCAAATCACCTCAAGACCCTACCTCATATTGGCCATTAAGACATTAAGTTTCAATATCTGAATTTTAGAGTGGATACATTCAAACCATAGTGGCAGAGATAGTCAAGAAGGCTTCTGGAAGAGATTATAGTTGAGTTGCACTTTGAAGCATAAATAGAAATAGTGCATATGAAATTAATGGGGCAATGAAGGTCTTTTCAGGCAGAGGTACATATAGCAAGAGATGCCATGTGATGGGACAAAGAGGAGATAAATGAGATGATATTGGAGGAAAATTGGTGAGAAATATGGCTGGAAAGACTACATAGATGAAGTATGGAATTCATAACCAGAAATATGCTTTAATTTCTATTCAAGTAGAGCTCTCTTGGCAGTATACCAAGTGAATGGATTGGGGAGGGATGTAGTTGGAAGACTAAGAGTCCAATTTTAAAGCTTTTGTGTTTCCAGTTTTCTTTTTGAAAATTTTCTACTGGTGCAAATTTTCTACATATTATACAGTATGATGGGTTTCATTGTGGCACATTGTTATTATAAACAAAAAAAACATAATTTGATCAATTGGAGTAAAAACAGGGTTTGATGTAAAGCAATGTTGTTGGAGATGGTAAAATAAGATGAATTTAAAGATTAAATGAGAAAGGACAGATAAACGGCCTGGCATAACGTTTGATACGTAATAAGAAATGTTAGTTACTGTTTCAGGTGTTTGTTGCTGCTTAATAATCCATCGTGAAGTTTAGTGGCTTGAAACAACGAGATTTCTATCAATTCTGTGAGCTTGGTATGCTTGGCAGGGTGTTTTTTTATTTTTTAATGACAAGTAAATTTTATTTAATTGTTCAAATTAGCACCTGGTTCATTCAAGCAGCTGAATTCAGTTTGAAGTAAGTTGGGGATTGAACTACAAGAATGGTCTTTCTTTCTCTACGGCCTTTCTTCACACGGATTAGTAGTCTAGCCTGGACAGCATGATAGCTGTTCCCTAAGAGAGGGAAAGCAGAAGCTGCCTGTTTCCTTACTGCTGGGTACGAGAGAAGACCTAGAATCATCCTTCTTTCACTTTCTAATTTGTCAAATCCAGTCACAGGGCCAGCCTATATTCAAAGACAAACAAAATTCCGAACTGCTCGTTATGTGAGAGGGTCATGTACAGGGATGGAAGGAATTGTTGATGGCCATGTTTGGAAGATTGTCTAATTTCAATTTAATTCCTAAAGTGTCATTTCATGTTTTTTTTTTCTTTTTAGTTTCTTTCTTTGGCTTTACAAACTTCCTTTCTGTCTCACATAATGTCTAAAATTTTTATCTTTCAGTGAACCCAAGCTGGAGGTTTTCCCCCTTTAATTTCATTGCTTTGTATTCAAAGCAATAGTTACCAAAATTTTATTAATTTTCCAGAGGTAAAATTATGCTCTTCATTTACTTTCTGCATTCTTTCTTTTTTATTTCCTTTTAATTGCTAAATGTTTTCAAACATACTGATTTTTGCATGTGTATGCCTATGTGTGCCTTGCTTATTTTTCTTGACTGATCCTTGAGAATGACAGGTCTGCACAGTTTATTTGTTTACACAAAAAGAGTTTGGCTAGGTTCACCTTGAGAACTGGGCAGGCCCATCTATCTGAACCTCTTTAACTGTAAGGTTGAGTATTATATGGGCAAAGGCAGCCTTAATCCTAGCACACAAATACTTTCTCTGCATTGTTTTGGTCTTGTCTGTTTTGCAAACAATGTACCAGCCCTTTGTGTTTACGTGTTACATGTGGTTCTCACCATCATGCTGAAGTTTCTACTTACAAATCTGGGTAGTTCTCAGTGCCATGGAGAGGTACTTGTCCCATTAATTCAAAGGCTCCTCCCAATTTTGTCTTGTACGTGGTTAAAAGTCATGGGAGAAAAAAATCCACCATCTTTGTCTTCAGAGATGCCTTAGATGAGGATACAACTTATTATCCAAACTAGGTCAACTTGTAGGGTAAAGGGACATTATTGATATAATGTATAAAATCAAATATGACAGTACATTAGGACTATTTTGTAAAATGGGGCTATAGAGTGCCCAGGTAATGCCATGCCTGCAGCCATGTCAGTCAGTATGTCTCCTGTTCCCCGTCTCTGCAATGGCCAGACCTCCATGTTCAGATCATACTCCACCTAAGTGGCAGGGCTTACCCACTGGGAGGTAAGTCCACACTGATACTCTTAGTAGTAATGCACTGGAAAATTTTTACTTAGATTCATGCTTTTTCTTCTCACTTCATAATGACATTGATCCATAAAAAGAAAAGGTAAGTAAGCTGGCTACCTATGTCTTAATCCCTCATCCTTTTGATTTTTAAAGATATTGAATATCTTATACTCCCCCTTTCCAACAGTCCCTGCCATATTCACTGGAAGGAAAGTTAGTGGTTAGTTGATCCATGGGATAGTTTCTAATGTCAAATATATGGCAGACAGCTCAGCATGTGAAGTGTGTGTGTGTGTGTGCAGCTTGGAAAAGCGGTGTAGCTGTTTGTACCTGCAACATCTCCCATCCCCAATGTGTTTTATAGTTAGAACTGCTGTTCTCTTTGATGTAATAGTAAGGTACTTTGTAAAAGGTCCCTGATAGCTTTTGCTAGAACCAAAGAGATGAGCTCTAAGAAGGTAATTTTCTACTTTAATTTTATAATGTCATGAATGACATCTGAGTAAATTTGCTTTTTTGTTTGAAGCCAGATGGTCCAATGGGCCATGTCACACAGGGAGGAAATTTATGAATCTTGTCATTAATGCACATTTGGTTCCTATAATCACTGCATATAAAATAATTCATTTGGAATCATTACTCATTCTTATCAAAGGGCCACATAAGAGCTTTATTGTACCCCTTATTTTTAAACTGACTGCTATTGTAAATGAAGTTTTACTACTTCCTAATCATCTTCCCTCTGCAAATTACTACTCAATTTTCCTTTGAAAAATAACAATAAAAATGATTAATTCATTGATGAGTGGATGGAGGGATAGGTAAGGGGCTAGATATATGATTAAGCAAGAAGAATGAAATACTAGTGGTAGAATTTAGAAGTTGGGCATATGGGGATCCATTGTAAAATTCTTCTAACTTCCCTGCATGTTTGAAAATGTACAAAATAAAATATCGAGAAATGATTAATCTTTTTTTCAATTAAAAATCATGGAGTAGAGAGACTATTTCTTATGTTATCCTCTCTGTGACCCCATAAGAGCCACTATAAGTGGTTAGGACAGAAGTTTCAAGCACAGAAATAGCATCAACTCTGAAGCTGTACACCTGCCACACAGTCCAGGTGGGCACATGGAAGCTGGGTATTGACTTTGCCATCTTGGCCCTTTTGGAGAATACAGGTTCACTCTCTCCCAACCAGGTGTGTAAAAATCCCCAAAAGACATAGCTAGGAGTTCTTTACATAGAGTTATAAAATCTCAGGTTATGGGCTAGGGATGTAGCTCAGTGGTAGAGTACTTGCCTAGCATGTGCAAAGCCCTGGGTTCAATCCCCAGCACCATCAAAAAGGAAAAAAATATTAGGTTACAACTATAACTCAATAGAAGATGAAAATATTTTGAGGCAAAGTGAACAAAGAAAAGGGGTGAGTTCAGGGAAGAATTACGCAGCTGAGTAAGTCCTATGTTCTATAACTAAATCTTTAAGCTGAAGGGTGTTTTCCTGAGGTAAATGAATGTGAAGGAGAAAAAAAGAGGCAATGAGTGTCAGAGACCCTAACCTAAAGGGTTTTAGTTGTGACATTTGCTGACACAGGCCCTCCATCAGGTTGAATATACCTGAGCAGTAGCAACAGATGTTCTAGTATACTCGTCCCACTGTGCTGTCCCTTTATTTCTATCCTCTTCTGCTCTAAACAGTTATCCTAATTAAAAAGTGAACAATCTTATATTGCCTATCCAAAATATAAAAAAGGAAATAAAAGAATAAAAGCAAAATTAGGGTACATTAGTATAAAGCAGATGCAAATCATACCTCACAGGAATAATATGTGAAGAGACATAGGAATATTTTATAAAATACTTCTTTATAGTCTCAGAGTTTCAGGAAACATGTTTTATTAAAAACAAGATCTCAAATAAAAAAGCAATAGTATATCAAAGGTTAAAACATTAGAACTAAGTCACATGAAAAGTAACAAATGGAGAATGAGTTGGATTGAATTAGATAAAGACCAGGGAGATAAGTTTGAAACAATATAAACAATATAGAACAAAAAAGAGTGAGTCCAAGTAATTCTGGATTAGGTGGTAGATATGGAAGACAGTCAAAAGATATCCCATGTTTGTATAATTGATGTTCGCAGAACAAGTAGAAGAGAAAATTTTGTATTTAAAGATAGAATAAGAAAATATAGGCTGAAAAGAGGATTTTAATTTGTAGGGAAAAAAACAATGCTGACTGTGTACCAGGAAAATTGGTAAAAACTTTTAATAACAATTATAATATTGAAGTTACTGAACAGCAAGGATAAAGAAACAAATTGCATTTTTATATAATCAGAAAAGATTAGATATAATCCTTGATATAGTGTCTGATGCCAGGAGATAGTTGGTTAATGTTCACAAGACTGAAGGACAAGGAATTATGATGGAAAAAGATAGTACTCCCCCTTGTCATCAATATAAAGATATAAAATCAAGAAACAGATCATCTCAGGTAAGCAAGGAGAGGGAACCAAGGGCATAGAGAGGTCTTGTGCCATTCTTCATGAGAATGACAAAGGGGCGCAAGAATATTACATTCAGACAACCAATAGAACCTAAATCTTGAGAATAAAGGAATAAGAAAGGTAAAGGGACATTGTTACTCAAAAATATATTTAAATATAAAAAGAATATAAAACAACAATAGAGATTATAGTTTAATACTGAATATAAGCATTTTAAGCCTTGACAATAAAAATAATGTAACAAAAATTAGCAGAGATGAAATGCAAAGTATAAGTATGATTTTCTGTGTCCCTCATGAGAATAAAGAAATACTTTCTACTGTTGGAGTACATAGTTTTTTGTTTTTTTTTTGTGGTACCGGGGATAGAACCCAGGGGCGTTCTACCTCCATGCTACAGCCCCAGCCCTATTTTTTTATGCTTTATTTTGAAACCGGGTCTCATGAATTTGCGGAGGGCCTCACTAGGTAGAGAGAGAGAGAGAGACAGGGAGAGAGAGAGAGATAGAGAGAGAGAGCTGAGGCTGGCCGCGAACCCAGATCCTCCGGTCTCCGCCTCCCAAAGTACTGGGATTACAAGCGTGCGCCACCACTCCCGGCTGAATACATAGTTTTTAAAAGCACATATTGACTCCAACTTTTTAAAGGTTTACTAATCATTTATTTTTGCTTTTTAAAAAATTTTAAGAGACATTTTGGGAAGTAAAATTCTATGGAAACATTATGTGAAATTTATTGAGTTCTTCAATTTAACTTTTGTATCACATGAATTCAAGTTGTCCTCCCTCCCGTAAATAAGGAGCTGTATGAAATGCTGTCTACCAAGGGCTGGAAATTTTTTTTTGTTTTTTGTTTTTGTTTTTCAGAAATTGGGGGAATTACATTTTTGTATTTTATATATAAGAATTGATGTTTAAAAACATCTGTCATTTTCTAAAAATTTCCATGTTAGCAAAGGCATAGGAATGACTTTGAGGCTAATTCTCTGACCTTTTCATGTCTTTGAGCAGCTCATTTGTGCGTGGCCCATTGCTTTGACTGGGTGACCATCTGTGTTAGCCATTAAGATGGTGAAATCATTGGAGTAATCAATTCCTTTAGTTTCTAGTAGCTTAAACACGAATTGACCAGTTGACTAGAAACTTAGTCATTATAGACTTGGAAACTTAGAAAACATCTGTAAAATTTATGAGAAATGCCACATCTTATTGGCATTGCTGAAATTATTAGGGTTTGGGTTTTCTTCCTAGAGAGAACTGCAGTGCATGGGAATTGCTCAGGAGCTTGCTCAGCGTATCCTACGAAGAGTTGGTGTTTAAAGAGTGATGCAAATATTTGTAAATTGCATTACATTTTCACATGATGACCTTCTTACCAATGTATTTGTGTAATTTTGATATTAGTGGATTTAGTTTGTGTTGTTAAGATAGAAAAATGTGTCACTGGGAGGTAATTATTGTAAAGCTATTTAATTATTGATTTCTCCATCATAGTAGGCTTGACATTTTGCAGATATAAAGCGAAGGAAAAGATACACATTAACAGAATGAGAATGGAATAAATGCATATTTTAAAGGAAGACATAATTCATTTTAATAGATATATAGTAATTATGCAGGGAGTGTGGCTGCTTTCTTCATAAATGGCATTAGCTATTCAAATTAAAATGACAGAACTATAATATGTAAGAATATTGTGAGGGTGTTTAAAGCCCTAGCATTGGCATATGGATACATAAAAACTTCATGTTTACCAATATCTTTGTTTGTAGTCTCTCTCTTCACTACCCTTTATCAAAAGCACACTTTATTTTGAAATATTTATTCTGGCTTGTGCTTCATTCTTCACCTAGAAAAACATTTTTGCTTTGCATATTTGTCTAATAGCTATAAATAAGTGCAGCTACTTCTTCCCTTGAAATGAACAACTATGCATTTTAGACTGAATGAAAAAGATCAACTCAGGACTTCTAGAGTTCTGGGGCTTGCTGAGTCCTTGCTTTTTACTCCTGGTTTATCTGCCTTCTGATTTCTAGCCACAGTGAGCACTCATCTTACTACATGGTAATGAGCCCTTAAAATGACAAAAAGAAGTGCTTACACATTCAAAGGACTGTTCTAGTCTAACAAACAACCTTTGATGAAAACATGTTTTGAACTATCTTTTGGACTGCCTTCCACGTCAGTGTATGAGGCACAAGAACAATGCCTCATTCAGTCACAGAAACACATGATTTTGACATTAAATTATATGACCAAGCTGGGCAACCACCATATCAAGTGAACTTTGTTTGGAATAATATTCAGCACTTTTCTTATATTACAGCATGAATCAAAGAAGAAGGCTTTCTCACCAAATTTGTATAATTTAAAGAATATAATAGAGATTCTAAAAATAGTTCTCAAAAGGAAATTTCAGAAATATCCTGGGCCATAGAAAAACCTATCTGGCATCTAAGAAAAAAAGTTGAAAATAGAAAAACTGAAAAAAAATCTAGAGGATGAAAAGAAGGAGATGGCAAAGATAAAAGTTATAATGGGTTAGAAAATGAAAGAATGTTTTCAGATTGATTAATAACTCCATGTGCTTTTCTGGAAATACAATATAAAGAAGGAAGAAAACACAAATGTACAAAGTTAAAGATGCATAAAGGAAATTAGTCTTATTGGAAATTGAGAGGAACAAAATGGTACTTATAAATCTCTACAAAAATGAATATAACAATTCTCAAGTATTTAGAAACCAAAAAACTTAACAAAAATGATCCCAGAGATGAAACTCAGGTTGATGAATAATATTGAAAATTATTTAGAAACCTATTACAAAGCTATAACAAAAAGAAAGTTCCAGACTCGGTTTTTGAAGGTTTTCAAAAAAGAGCTAACTTCAAATTACTTAAAAGAATGTAAGCTTCAAAATTATTTGTAGAAAGACATTACATCTAAATGGAAATTTGCTAGAGATGACAAAATACATTATTCTTACTGCAATCTTATTAAATATAATCATACTTATTAATATTGAGGCAAAATATTAACCTTCTGCAAACAGAACAGTGACACATTTAGAGAATTTTACATCATTAACCAAAAATACATATATATATATATATATATATATATATATATTTCTCAAACGAATATTTAGAATCAAGTTTAATAGTAATACGTTGAAGTTTTCTATTCCTTTTAAGAATAAGATAACTGGGCACAGTGGTACATGCCTGTAATTCCAGTACTTGGGAGGCCAAGACATGAGTATTGCAGGTTTGAGGCTTGCATGTGGTAACTTAGCAAGACCCTGGATCCTATTTTAGAATATAAAACAAAAAGGTCTGGGGGTATATCCCAGTGGTCTAGCACCCTGGGTTCAGCCCCCAGTACTGCAAAAAAAAAATAATAAGATGGTAATGTCTAATAACCCCACCATTAACATTATCTAGAAATAGCACATGTAATTCAACTTGAGAAATGAAAACTAAAGGTGTAGGTTTTGGTAAGGAGGGAACAAAAATTACTGCTAGTTGACCAGGCCCTTTCTGGAATGTCCTGTTTGGGAATTTCTATGGAATTAACATTCTATTTTCAGAATATTCTAAGTGGTAACAAATCTTTCTTTACTTATTTTAATTTGACCAATGTAAGAAACTAGTTATATTTTTCTAAACAAAGTTTAGCTGATATACACTGTAAGCTATGTTGATCTGCATCAAAATTCATATCTTACTATGAAGTAAATGAAACATTGTTTCTTATAGACAGTTCATAAATTTAATAGTAAAAGAACTTATTTTTATTATATTTGTAAATAAGTGCTTTTTATTTATTATTATTTTAATTGTATAAACTTATAGGGTAGAGTATGATAATTAAATACATGTATACAGTGTGTAGTAATCAAATCAGGGTAGTTAACATTTCTATCTTAAACATTTTTTTTAAATTTTTGACTATCAGTTAATGATTGTACATATTTATTGGATACAGTTGATATAATATATACTAATGAAATCAGGATAATTAACATTTCTATCTCCTTATCATTACTTTGTATCTGGAGACTCTTTTTCTTTACTTATAGATATAATAGGCTATTGTGAACTATAGTGCTCCCACTGTTCTATAGAAGACCAGAACTCATTACCTCTGTATAAAAATAAACTTTCTTTTTTTGTGGTACCGGGGATTGAACCCAGGGGCTTTCTACCTCCATGCTATACCCCCGGCCCTATTTTTTATACTTTATTTTGAAACCGGGTCTCACGAAGTTGCGGAGGCCCTCACTAAGTAGAGAGAAAGAGAGAGACAGAGAGAGAGAGAGAGAGAGAGACAGAGAGAGAGATAAGGCTGGCCACGAACCCGAATCCTCTGGTCTCCGCCTCCCAAAGCACTGGGATTACAAGTGTGCGCCACCACGCCCAGCAAAAATAAACTCTTAACAAAGTCTGTTCATGTGTCTTTTCAGTAGTGAACATTCATCTAGATGTGTAAGCATTTTCTTTTTTGCATGTATAATTGCAGATATCAGAGAAGCAGATAAATATATACAGAAAATATAAAAATTGGTAGGTTTGTATACAAGCAAAAGACAGTTGGAAAATACAGTGGAAGGAACAAAACATTCATAATAGCAACCAAATGTAAAATACCTACTATTAAATTTAACCAGAAACATGAACCTATATGAAGAAACTTGAAGCTGTAATGTTAACATAAAGAAAGATTAGTAGAATGAGAGATGCAGGTATTCTTTTATAAGAAACCACAAAGCCATAGTAATAAAAACAGCATGGTATTGGCAGAAAAGCAGATACATAGACCTATGGAGCAGAATAGAAGACTCTGAAACAAACCCACACACCTACAGCCAATTGATTTTTGACAAAGGGGCTAAAAACACCCAATGGAAAAAGGATAGCCTCTTCAACAAATGGTGCTGGCAAAACTGGCTAACCATATGCAG
>PVJS01033253.1:0-22291 GCA_004027185.1 Glis glis | reverse complement strand
TATTTTTTATACTTTATTTTGAAACCGGGTCTCACGAAGTTGCGGGAGGCCTCACTAAGAGGAGAGAGAGAGAGAGAGAGAGAGAGAGAGAGAGAGAGAGACAGACAGCGAGAGAGCTGAGGCTGGCCGCGAACCCGGATCCTCCGGTCTCTGCCTCCCAAAGTACTGGGATTACAAGCGTGCGCCACCACGCCCGGCTTCTTTTAAATTTTAATTTTGAGGCAGGGTCTCGCTAAGTTGACAGGCAGGCCTTGAACTTGTAATCCTCCTGCCTGAGCCTCTCAAGTAGCTGGGATTACAGGCATGCAAAGACTCCTTTTCTTAAAACCCGCTATTTTGCCTATAAATTTGATTTGGTACACAATAAAGGGACATCTGCCTTACCTATTTATTCCTATGATTTCCAAACTAAGAGAGAATTAAGTAGAGACCTGGTATATTGATGTTATCTGCAGCTGTCTGTCAGAAGTAACCAGGATATATCTCCGGATAGGTTTATCTTTTTTTTCTTTTCTTTTTTGCGGTACTGGGAATTGAACCCAGGAGCATTCTACCTCCGAGCTACACCCCCAACCCTATTTTTTATCCTTTATTTTGAAACAGTGTCTCACTAAGTTGCGGAGGGCCTCACTAAGTAGCTGAGGCTGGCCGCAAACCCAGATCCTCCTGTCTCAGCCTCTCAAGTGCTGGGATTACATGCGTGTGCCCCCATGCCCGGCTAGGTTTATCTTCTTATCTGAGCCCTGGGTCTTTTCCCCTGGGCTTTCTCAGATGCTGTTAGCCACGTGCTGTTGATGATTGATTACTCCCTTCTCCTGCATCTTCGCCTTCGCTGGCTCCCTTCCATCCTCGTTTTAAAATGCTCATGTTTTTCCTGTGTGAAGAAAAAACACCAGCTGTTACACCCCTGCCCTACCTTTGCCCATTTCTCACCTCTTCCCTGTCTCCCACTCATTCCTCCCCACAGTCAAATCTCCTGTCCCCACCACTGCACTGCACTGCTCTGACCAGGGTTCCCTTGGGGTCACCAAGTACGCTCCCTCTCCTTCAGCCAAGCTGAGAATGTCCAAAACTGTCTTCACTCCAGACCATCTTCCTCAACTCTTGCTCTGCCCCACATCTTTCCCACGTGTCCGGGCTCTCCAGTTCTGCGTGTTCACCTGTCTTTCTTCCATAACACCCCGTCCTTGTCACCCCCCGTCCAGTGGTCAGCGAGTCTGTTGACTCTGCCTTGTTAAAGAGCTCTTGACTCTGTTCACCTTCCATCTTCACTGGTGTCACCCAGTTCAAGTCATTGTCATTTCTTGTCTGTACTCCTGCCCCGTGATCCTGCATGAACCTCACCCACTGCAGCCACAACCATGCTGACTGATAGAACCTTCACTGGCGCCCACTCCCGGCAGGACAGAGCCCAACTCCTACCTCGAGGTCGGCCTGCCTTCGTCTTGCCTTTGCAGCTTCTCCCCGCTCTCCTCCTGGCCTCCGAATACCTCACCTGCTGAACACTAAGCTGGGAGCGCGCTCCTTTCTTTTTTTCTTTTTTGCGGTACCGAGGATTGAACCCAGGGGCATTCTACCTCCGAGCTACACCCCCGGCCCTATTTTGTATTCTTTATTTTGAAACAGGCTCTCACTAAGTTGCGGAGGGCCTAAGTAGCTGAGGCTGGCCGCGAACCCGAATCCTCCTGTCTCAGCCTCCCAAGTACTGTGATTACAAGCGCGCGCCACCACGCTCAGGGTGTTCCCTTCTAAGGTTTCCTTTGCCTGTATGAAAATGATTAATTCTCCTTCAAGTTCCAACTTTGCTGTCATTTCCTGAGGAGGCCTTTCCGACCTCCTCAAGACCAGCCATGTTGCCGCTGGTTCCCCGAACGCGTGGCTGGCCTGTCCTTTCCTAGCACCCTTCACTCGTCGGGAAGTGTTAAGTGTCTGGCCTCCCTGTAGATTCTCCAGTCCCTGAAGGCAGTTGCTTGTCTCCTTGCTTCCTTTCTCTCACTTTTGCACCGAGCCCAGTGCCTGGCAAGTAGTAGACACCCAAGTGATTTTTGTTTAATAAATGTTAAACAATAATAGCTCCATATGGCAATAGAATCGAATCTATTACTGTAAAATATAGCACACTAATCTCATTTCCTGAAGAGAGCTAACCGAGCAGTTTGACATGAAGATGGAAACCAGTCTGCTCACTGCAAAGTAAATGGACATATTCTTCCTGTGACAAGGCCCCTGGGCAGCATTGATGCTTGTGGTGAAAATACTTCATGAAATGGCAGCAGACCGTGGAAGCTGTTGAAAGTTCCAAATAATTATTTTCTTTTGGTATTGGGATGGAACCCAGGGCCTCACACATGCTAAACATGTGCTCTGTTACTAAGCTATATCCCAGTCCTACCACAAACAATTTTAAAAAGAATAACCTATTTTGATTTCAAGTACATTCTTAGAAAGTTTATCTGTTAAGCCGTGGCAGGGGCTATTTGCCAAATTGAAACAGACATGGACCCTTAGACATGCACTAAGAAGATTTGGCCAGAACCAGGCGTTGGACACCTGTATCAACAGTAAATCTCCTGAGCATCTTTCCACCTGTGTGCCTACAGAGCACAGAGGCAACGAGAAGACGGTGAACGAAGCAGCTTAGAGACACTTCCTTTTTCTATTGGTGCGTTGTAACAATACATCATAATGAGATCCAAAGTGATAGAAACGCACATGCATGCTCACAGCCCTTGTGTGTTTCCTCCTGGGTCCCCCTGCTCCCTCTCCTCCCCTTACATAGTATCAGAATTAGTATTAATAAGCTGGGCGTGGTGGCGCAGGCCTGTAATACTAGTGCTTAGGAGGCTGAGACAGGAGGATCGCAGGTTTGCAGCCAGTTTCAGCAACTTAGTGAGAGAGGCCCATCACAACTTAGTGGGACCTTTTTTTTTTTTCAGTATTGGGGATTGAATCCAAGGGCATTCTACCTCCAAGCTACACCCCCAGACCTATTTTTTATTCTTTATTTTGAAACAGGGTCTCACTAAGTTGCGGAGGGCCTCACTAAGTAGCTGAGGCTAGCCATGAACCCGGATTCTCCGGTCTCAGCCTCCCAAGTACTGGGATTACAACCATGTGCCACCAAGCCCGGCTTAGTGGGACCGTTTTAAAATAAAAAATAAAATAGGGCTGGGGATGTAGCTCAGAAGTAGAATGTTCCTGGTTCAATCTGCAGTACCACTAAAAAATTTATTAGTAAACTAAAGTTTATTATATATTAAAATATATAATGTTTTAATATAAAATATTTACATTTTATATAACAAAATATATCAAAAACCTAAATATATTAATGACCATATATGAACATGGGATTATTTGAACTGTTTGCTTCATAGAATCTCCCCTTTCTTTTTTTTTGGTACTGGGGATGGAACCCAGGGGTGTTCTACCTCTGAGCTACACCCCTAGCCCTTTTTATTTTTTATTTGTAAACAGTGTCTCGCTAAGTTGCTAAGGCTGTCTTTGAACCTGCGATGCTCCGTTCTCAGCCTCCCAAGTACAGATCTCCCCTTTCACCTTCCCACCTCCCTCCCCCAGTTTTCTTCCACTCTTCTATAGCACCTCCCCTATTTATCTCAAGTCCTCTCTGTTTCCCAGTTTCTCTCTCGCATCCACACATGAGTGAAAATATGTGGCCCTTCATTTCTGGGATAATCTCGTTTCCACGAGGGTCATGACCAAGGGTTATGCTGTGTCTGGGGCTCACACGCCCTATTTAAATTTATTTGTCTTTTTAACTTTTGTTTCCACTTTCTTAATGTGTTGTGTTGTTCTTTGAAAACTAACAGTTTTAGGGAAATAATCCCTTAGTTTCATAGTTGTAGAATGGAAATTTCGATTACATTTACAGGGTTGGTTTCTGTTTCCTGCTCTTTCCGTGTCCGGCTAGCCTTGTTTTGTGTGTCAGGCTCTGTGCATAGCATGTTCTTCCTGTGAGGGTGAATGCCAGCTGCTGACAGGCTCAGGATTCTGACCAATGCTTGCTTGCAAGCTCTTTGCACAAAGGTGATGTTTGTTCAGGATAAGAAAGCTGTAATGACTCTAGGCCGGAGTGCCCAATATTTATTCTGAAAGTAAGCTCGTCCTTCCTGTTCCCTAGGACTCCAGAACACTGAGGGATTGCCGAACGCTCCTCATACGCATAGACAATGTAATGTGGAGTGAAAGATGTGCCGTCCTTAAGAGAAAATGTCATATGCCATTACTCTTGACATCACGATATTTTGAGAGGGATATCATTTAAATTGTTCTTTTTCTTTTCTTTGTTTTTGGTGCTGAGCATTGAATCCTCGTGCATGCTAAGCACATGCTCTATCACTTGAGCTAGCCCCTCAGTTAATTCTTCAAAAGGAGTGGTGAGCCAGGCGTGGTGGTGCACGCCTGTAATCCCAAGTACTTAGGAGGCTGAGACAGGAGGATCGCAGGTTTGAGGACAGCCTTAGCAACTTAGTGAGACCCTCAGCAACCTAGTGAGACCCCATTTCAAAACAAAAAATAAAAAGGGCTAATAGTGTAGTTCAGAGGTAGAATGCCCCTGTGTTCAATTCCCAGTCCCCCCCCCACACACACACTCAGGAATGGTGAACTTTCTTGGACATCAAGGCTTATAGTCTTTATTAAATGCAAGGGTTGGCTGGGCATTGTGGCTCAAGCAAGCCTGTAATCCAGCTACTTGGGAGGCTCAGGCAGGAGGATCACAAGTTCAAGGCCAACCTGGGCAAACTAGGCCGGGGATAAATTAAAATAAAATTAAATGAAAAGGAATGGGATGTAGCTCAGTCGTACAGTATTCCCGTGTTCAGTCTCCCGTAAGCAAGGGTTGGTGTTTTCTCTCACTTAGTCACACTCTCACTTAGTCTCTAACACACGACCCAGATCAGGCAGATAGTCTGTCTTGTGCCTGCCTCCATGTGTCCCTGGCTGTAGACAGCCTCCTGTTGGGCTGGTAGCCCCAGAGAAGACATGGGCGGGGGAGCCAGTCAGCAGAGGACGGCTTGTGCCAGTGTTGAGGGAACTAGAGACACTCCTGAGACAGCTTGTAATCAGAGAAGCAGGGAAGAGTGGGCCAAGCGAGACTGTAAACACGGACGGCAGAGGCCACATCGGATGTGTCCTTCCCCGGGTGCCCAGAGGCCATGCTTCTGCATTGTCCTCGGACTAGAGTCCACGTACAGGTCGCGGAGGCTCTCCCCGCCAGCCGCATCCTCCTCCAAAGCCCCTTTTCCTGCTGCCTGCCTGTTTCTGTATACCCCATGTTTTAGCCAGACTAAGTTTTTATTTTTTCTTACATTTTTCCTTTGCTGTGATTATTGTCTGGCTAAAATACAGTTTCTCACCCTTCTGTACTAGAAAGGCCCAGCCTAATGCCATTGGGTACGGGGATTGGACCCAGGGCACTCTACCACTGAGCTACAGCCAAAGCCCATTTTATTTTATTATTTTATTTTATTTTATTTTTTTATTTTAATTTTAGACAAGGTCTCACTAAGTTGTCCAGGCTGACCTTGAATTTGCAATCCTCCTGCCTCAGCTTCCAGAGTAGCTGGGATTACAGGTGTTTATCACTGTGCCCAGCTTTGTTCGTTTTTTGTTTTTTGGGGGGTTTTTTTGGTGCTGGGGATTAAACCCAGGGCCTTGCATACACTAAGCAAGTGCTCTGCCATTGGGTTATATCCCCAACCCTATTCTATTTTTTTTTTTTTGCGGTACCGGGGATTGAACCCTGGGGCGTTCTACCTCCGCACTACACCCCCAGCCCTATTTTTTTATACTTTACTTTGAAACCGGGTCTCATGAAGTTGCAGAGGGCCTCACTAGGTAGAGAGAGAGAGAGAGAGAGAGAGAGAGACAGGGAGAGAGAGAGAGAGAGAGCAGAGGCTGGCCGCGAACCCGGATCCTCCGGTCTCCGCCTCCCAAAGTATTGGGATTACAAGCGTGCGCCACCACGCCCGGCTCTATTCTATTTTTGAAGCCTTCCCTGCTGCCCGAAATAAAAATGGTTTCTCCCATTGTGGTTTGATAGCACGTTACCCTGATGTTCTAGTTACCTCATCCGGATTTGTCTGTGGTTGCGTATATGTATGGTGTCCCCACTAAGCAGAGACTCCTAAGGGCAAGGTTTTGATGAGTTTGTGCCTTGAGTCTAGATGCATGCAGGATCTCTGAGTGCTGTGGAGTTGCATTGAACAGGGCAGTGCAGTCAGGACATAGAAGTGTTCATCTGTGTAGAGCCACTCCTCCCTAGAAACGAAATGCTTCACCGTGTTCCTTGTCTGTGAAGTGCTTCGACAAGCAGACTGGGGCTGTTGAAATGCCCCGGGTTAGGAAGGACGAGCCCCCAAGTTGAGAGGACTGGAACTCCCCTCCTTTACCTTGACCACGTCAACGTTCAGCATCAGGTTTCTTTATTGTGACCCCTTCTTCTTTGTGCAGAGCATCTGTTAAGAACGTCCTCAACCAGCAGACCTGCTTCTCTGCCCAGAGTACCTGCCATGGAGAGTGCCAAGACCATCTCAGGTAATGACTTTCATCCCAAAGTTTCTTTTAAAAGACTTCAGCTGGGCGTGGTGGCGCACGCTTGTAATCCCAGTCCTTGGGAGGCTGAGACAAGGAGGATCGCAGGTCGAGGTCAGCCTCAGCAACTTAGTGAGGCCCTGTTTAAAAATAAAGAATAAAATCGGGCTGGGAGTGCAGCTCAGAGGTAGAACGCCCCTGGGTTCAATCCCCAGTGTGCCTCCCACCATAAGAAAAGACTTCTCCAGAAGTTTTTAAGTGCCTACAGTCTGATCAGTGACATGTTGAAATACAACTTCATGCAAACTTGATAGAGTTGGGAAAGAATATTTATCCTAAGGTGGGTTGTGACTGATTTTGAAGATTTATTTCAAAGCACAGCAAAACTTTCCTGGAGGCTACACTTTCCATCATACAATGATGAGTTTGATGGGTTTACCTTGTCTTCTAGACTAACTCTTCAATCGATCGATTATTTATATTATTTTCCCTTGTGGCCTTTTTTTAACACTTAATAGCTAGACATTGGACCAAAAAAGGAAAAAAATCACTGTAGCTCTGCCTTGATACATTTAATGTCCGCCTTGAACATGGAGTGAGCTTAATACAACTAACGAGCTTCCTCTCTCCCTCCCTCCTGATATGACACGTGGGGCAGGACTTAATATAGTGTTCCGTACACCGTAGCTGAGTCATTAAAATAGCAGGGAAGTTTTGTAACAGCTAAAATGACCATCCCAGTGCCTTTTTCTATGTGCTTTTCTTAGAGTCCTTCAGATTCTTTCTCAGTCTTTATTTCCTCTATTTTATGTAAAACTTTGAAAATTTTTTTCCCATCCACTTTCCTTATCACTTAAAAGAAACTACTGTTTTAAGGCATAAAAAGAACTAGGAAGCCAGGTGTGATGGTGCACTCATGTAATCCCAATACTTGGGAGGCTGAGAAAGGAGGATCACGGGCTCGAAGTCAGCCTCAGCAATTTAGTGAGACCCTGTTTGAAAATAAAAAATAGAAGTGATATTAGTAAGTCACTAAGAGTAAAAAATCGGGTGTCCCCCCTAATCTGTGGGAGCTAGATAGAATGGGACTTAGAAGGAACTTAGAAGGGAAGAAGAAGAAATCCTTAGTTGGACAAAGAAGGTGACCTAACGGGGAGAGTTGGGAGGGGGTGGAGGGAAACACACTATAGCACATGATATACATACACAAACCTGTAAGACTCAATCACTATCCCGAGCATGAAAGGGAGGGAAGGGGGCGGGAATAGGGTGGGATTGGAGGGAGGGCTAAATGTGCAATGTGTGCATGTATGATGTTCATACCCTGACATATATCAAAATGTATAATTACAATGCAGCAATAAATGAACATAAAAAGTAAATAAATAAAAATAAAAAAGGTAAAAAAAAACAAAATAAAAAAACTAAAAAAAAAGAAAAGAGAGAAAATTAAAAAAAGAAAATAAAAAATAGAGCCAGGTGTGGTGGCACATGCCTGTAATCCTGGTACTTGGGAGGCTGAGACAGGAGAATCACAGGTTCGAGAACAGCCTTAGCAAGTAGTGAGACTCTCATCAACCTAGTGAGACCCTATTTCAAAATAAAAGTAAAAAATAGGGCTGAGGGTGGAGCTCGGAGGTAAAATGCCCCTGGGTTGAATCCCCAATACCACAATGAATGAATGAATGAATGAGTGGTTGGGGGTATAACTCAGAGATAGAATGCACCTGGGTTCAGTCAATCCCTAGTACCAAAAAAAGAACTAGGAAAAATAATTATAAAATTATGGCAGAAATATAAAAACATGTCATTTTAAAATCATATAATAGAGCTGAGGGTGGTGGCGGCGCATTCCTGTAATCCTAGTACTTGAGAGGCTGAGACTGGAGGACTGCAGATTTGAGGCTGGCCTCAGCAACTTAGTGAGACCCTGTTTCGAAATAAAAAATGAAAAGGTCTGGGGTGTAGCTTGGCGGTAGAACGCGCCCCTGTGCTCAGTCCCCAGCACCACATATACACACACAAAAAAGATGAGAACGTACCTGTCCTCTCTGGATCTTCAGCAGTGTCACTTTACAAATGCAGAGTTACGTCCACTGTGCTTATCTTCAAATCACCAAGAAAGTATTAGTAAAAGGGGACCGCTTCAGTAATGGGGGGCATCACAGTGCTTGCATTAAAAATCACCCCGGGGTTACTGCAGCAACGCTCCTGCGGCTCCCTCCTCTCGGAGGGGAGGAGGCGCTGTCTGAGGCCAGCTACTTTGACTGGGACCTCACTTCCCACTGCGCTTAGCCTGGTGTCCTTAGCCACCGCACTCCAGCACCCAGTGCCACCCTGCTACAAAGCTGCCTTTTTGTGTGTGTGTGGTACTGGGGGTTGAACCCAGGGACATTCTACCTCCGAGCTACACCCCCAGCCCTATTTTTTATTCTTTATTTTGAAACAGGGTCTCACTAAGTTGCAGAGAGCCTCACTAAGTAGCTGAGGCTGGTGGTGAACCTGGATCCTCCTGTCTCAGCCTCCCAAGTACTGGGATGACAAGCGTGCGCCACCACGCCCGGCTAGAAAGCTGCTTTTTATTGGCTCTTGTTATCAGAGGACAAAGTGACTGCTTCCACTTAACAGTCCTTAGAACTTTTATAATTCTAACAAGGTGCAGTGTCTTACTGTGTCAGATTTTCAAAATAGGCTTTTCTAAATGATTGTTGCCATTTCCCAATAGTTGACTCAGTAGCTTTGGGTTTTCTGTCTCATCGATTTGTTTTTTAAAATGTGGCTGACCCAGAACAGCATGAGGCCTGCAGCGAAGCCACTTTCCTTTCTATCCCCTTAACGGTGTTTTTGGCTGAGTTCAGCAGAGATGTGCTGATGTGCTCGTGGGTGTTGGGCAGGAGTGAGTAGTTGCAAGAATTGCTCTGGATTTTAGTTTTATTTGTCATTAAATAGATGTTTGTATCATACTTACTATGTGCATAGTAGATGCTATGAGTGTTACCATAATGGGTCAGACACTTCTTGTCCACAAAGAATATAAAATTAAGTACATATTTCAACCATGATACCTTTTCACAGATTTTTTTTAATGAAAAAGGAAATAAATAAATCCTTTCCGGCCATGAGTAAGAGTTTTAGTTTTTACTCTCGTAAGGTAGTATCTGCTCCTTTGGAATTTTTAGAAGAAAACACCTCAAGAACTCAATCTAAAGTGCTGTTGCAGCCGGGCACGGTGTCATCCCAGTACTTGGGAGGCTGAGGCAGGAGGATCCAGGTTTGCGGCCAGCCTCAGCTACTTAGTGAGGCCCTCCCACAACTTAGTGAGACCCTGTTTCAAATTAAAGAATAAAAAATAGGGCTAGGGGTGTAGCCCGGAGGTAGAATGCCTCTGGGTTCAATCCCTGGTACTGCCCAATAAATAAATAAATAACTCTAAAGTGCTGTTGCTGTAACCTGCGTGATGACCGTTTCTCACACTCAGTGTCTCGCCGAAGCAGTGAAGAAATGAAGCGGGACATCTCAGCAGCCGAGGGCGCGTCGCCAGCCTCTCTCATGACTATGGGGACCACGTCGCCACAGCTGTCCCTGTCTTCCTCTCCCACGGCATCCGTGACCCCCACCACCCGCAGCCGGATAAGGTAGATAGAGAGTGGTTCACGCGGGCGTGGTGCGCGCCTCCCGGCTGTTCAGCGTGAATGACCAGGTTGCAAATTCATGGCATCTGAGCACCTGCATTTTCCCTTTTTTTGTGTTACTAAGTGTTGACTCATCTCTTCTGTGTGCAGAAGTAGGTAAATGGTGTAGAAGATACTGACAAAATAGAAAAGAGGCAGTTCCTTTCCTTAAGCAACTAGGCATTTATGTGTTTCTTTTTAACTAGACAATGGCTGAGTGCAAAGAGTAAGTACAGGTTGAACATCCCTAATCTGAAAATCTGAAATGCAAAACCTTTCAAGACCGACATGATGCTCAAAATGTTCTGGATGCTGGACGTGGTGCCTCATGTTTGTAATACTAGTACTTGGGAGGCTGAGACAGGAGGATCGCAGGTTCACAGCCAGCCTCAGCAACTTAGTGAGGCCCTCCGTGAGACCCTGTTTCAAAATAAAATAGGGCTGGGGGGGTCTACCTATTCAGAGGTAGAATGCCCCTGGGTTCAACCCCTAGCACCAAGAAAAAAAAAGTTCTGGATTTTGGATTTGGGGATTAGAGATGCTCAACTGGAAAAGTCTATGCAAATATTCCAAAATCTGAAACATTTCTGGTCCCAAGCATTTCAGATAAGGAATGCTCAAACCCTGGTAGTGTTAGAGAGGGCTTCCTAGAAGGACGGAATTGGTGTGGGGCTGGAGGGCTGTGGTCGGGGACAGTGATGGCCAGGCAAGTGACTGGAGTGAATGTACAGATGGACGGATGTGAGCGGAGTCAGGCGTGTGGTAGGGAGGGGTACGCAGCGTCAGGGGATGGGTACAGAGGACCAGAGGAAGGTAGTCATACCATATCAGGGGAAGTAGAAGACAAGATTGAATAGCTAGCCCATGGCTAGGTGATGGAACCTCTTTAAAGTCAAATGGAAGCCAGTCGTGGTGTCACACGCCTGTAATCCCAGTACTTGGGAGGCTGAGACAGGGGGATCGCAGGATCAAGGCCAGCCTCATCAACTTAGCAAGACCCTCAGCAACTTAGTGAGACCCTATTTCAAAATAAAAAATAAATGGGGCTGGGGATATAGTTCGGAGGTAGAATATCCCTGGGTTTGGTTCCCAGTGCCAAAAAAAAGTCAAATGGAGCCACTTGGTGTGGTAGAAGCTATGAAGTGGGGTCAGTAGCCTGTGTGAGAAGATGATGCAAGGATTGCTGCATGGTGGGTGAAAGGCAGGGCAGCACTCATCAAGTCTGGACCAGGCTGGGCCCGGGAGATTTTTCAGGGGGCAGGATGACTTCAGCAAGACTTTATTAAACGAATGCAAGGACGGAAGACATCAAAGGTGGCTCCAGTTGTTTTGACTAGAAACTGGGGAAAGAGATGCTACGTTAATAATTGATGAGCAACACATGAAAATGTAAGTTAATGTTGGAGTCTTGGTTCTCTTGTGTCAGGAGCCACTTTGGACTAAGAGGTATTAAGAACTTAGAGGAAAGAGATCAATGTCAGAAATTCAGCACACATTGTTTATGAGGAAAACCCGTTGACAAGTATTGAGAATGGAAGGAGGAAGAAGAAAGTTTCAGAGATCAGCTGCGTATTAATTTATAGGTTTAATACTTAGCCTCTTAAACTCAAATTATGAATTCACTTTGAAAGCCCTGCTTCTGAGGGGCGACCTCTGAGGACAGTGGTCCCACGAGCAGTACCTCTTATAAGCAGGCGGTGCTGTGATGGAGCAGCCTGGGCCACCCTGCCGTGCAGGGAAGAGACTGTTAGCGCTCCCCTTTGTGTCTCAGGTGACCGGCACCCTGCATGGTGCCTGTGCAGAGAGCGCTGGCTTGGGATGCTCACACCTGCTCCTCTGGCTCCCCCACCGCGGAGCTGTGATCTTCAGCCTAATTCCCTCATCTTAGAACGATGAAGTGACAAGCGGTGACCCTCTAGATCCAGGGAGCTTTTGTTTGCATCTTTCCCTTGTGTCCACAGAGCTTACTCTGCTACTTTTTAAGCTGTTTCTAAAACAAAACAGACTCCATGTGAGCCAGAGTAAACCTTCCACATTTATTGTAATAAGTACTTTTATGTTGAGCAGGACAGATTCTTTTCTTTTTTGTCTGTTTTTTTGGCTTGCCTTTTGTGTTCATTCACATCTCTTAACTGTTTTTTTTTTTTTTTTGTGGTACTGGGGATTGAACCTAGAAGTATTCTACCTCCTCCAAGCTACACCCCCAGCCCTATTTTTTTTTTTTTTGTATTCTTTATTTTGAAACAGGGTCTCACTAAGTTGCGAAGGGTCTCACTAAGTAGCTGAGGCTGGCCACGAACCCTGATCCTCCTGTCTCAGTCTCCTGAGTACTGGGATTCAAGCATGCGCCACCAGGCCTGGCTTTTACTTTTATCTTTATTCTCTTCCCCTGTGTTCACTGATGTTATACAAACTTTTTTGAACCTTTTTTTTTTTTTTGCAGTATTGGGGGGCATTCTACCTCTGAACTACACCCCCAGCCCTATTTTTTATACTTTATTTTGATACAGGGTCTCACTAAGTAGCTGAGGCTGGCCATAAACCTAGATCCTCCTGTCTCAGTACTGGGATTACAAGCGTGCGCCACCACACCTGGCTTCTTTGAACCCTTTAAACCAAATCAGGAATCTGGTGGGCTGGCACACAAACATAAAAGTGTATTCCTTCAAGACAACAATCTACGCATTGAAAAAACCTTGGTATTTTTGCTTTTTGTTCTAAAATAAACAAAAATTGGTACTGTTTCAGTGTACCTTCTTCAAGTTAGAAGAGCTTCAGTTCTAAATGAGTCCTCTTTGATTTCATAGCATACCTTGAATGGTGAATAGTAACAGAATAAATCTGGCTGAAGAATTCTAAGTTGCTCATAGTGTGATTACCTATAAAACATTTATTGGGGTGCTAAGTTCAGGGGGCAGTGGCTAGAGTCTTTTCTTGCTTATTTATAATCATGGAAAAATCGACCAGTCTTTTAAGAACAGGGTACTTCTCAAAGAGTTTATTATAAAACACTGTCTTTCTTCAGGTATTGCTTTATATTCTGTTCTTCTAGAACAGCTACTGGAAGGAAGGCTTTGGTGCACAGTGAATAGGGTTGGATGCCTCCACTGCCCCAGCACCAGGGCTTATTGCTGATCTTTTTTATTTCAGTGTCTGGTCTGGGGCAAGATATTTATTCTGCCTACAAGGCAATTAACAGTACCATAAAGTACCTTACATAGAATGTATTTGTTTGTACTAGGAATCAAACCCAGGGGCACTCTACCACTGAGCGATATCCCCAGGCTTTTTATCTTAAGACAGGGTCTCCCTAAGTTGCTGAGGCTGGCCTTGAACTTTCAGTTCTCTTGCCTCAGTCTCCAAGTAGCTGGGATTGCAGGCTGGAATGTTTGCAGATGAGTTAAGTATAGCCACTGAATCTTTTTTTTTTCTTTTGGCAGTGCTGGGGATCCAACCCAGGGCCTTATGCATGCCAGATAAGCACTCTACCTCTAAGCGACATCCCTGCCCAGCCATTGAATTTTCCCCCCAAGTTTTTATAGTATGTCGATTGTATAGGAAACTCTGAAGTTCCTTGAGGGGGCAGGGACCTTGTATTCACTCTCAATTGCCCAGCATTTGCAACTGAGCAGTAAACACACCCGAGATGGTTTGTGGAAGTGATACACATTTCTAATGATCACTGCCATCATTTGTCTGTCTTATCTGCTTCCCCCAGCATGAGCTCCATGAAGGCAGAGCTGTGTCTTAGAATCCTTCACCTTGTATAACCTCGCCCTTTGTATTACAGTAAGTGATTTTGAAACTCGTGAGATGATGGACATAAAATAAACCAAAAGCACAAAGATTATGGAAGGAAGCCAGGCGCAGTGGTACATACCTATAATCCTAGTACTTGGGAGACTGCGACAGGAGGATCACAGGTTCAAGGACATCCTCAGCGACCTATTGAGACCTTGTTTAAAAATAAAAATAAAATAGGGCTAGGGAGGGGGAGTGCAGCTCAGAGGTAGAATGCCCCTGGGTTCAATCCCCAGTACCAAAAAAAAGTGTGTGTGTGTGTGTGTATGTGTGTGATGGAAGGGTAAGATACTGAATGAAAGGCAGCCAGGACAACTAATTGTTAGTGCACTTTCTACTGAGTCTTTGCCTCTTTTCATGTGGGTGGTGGCTAGAGCCCCAACCCTCAGATAGCAGAAACCCCTGACAGCTATGGGTCTGTGGGACCATACACTAAAAACTAATAGTAAAAATCAAGTGAATGAAAAGCTCTCTCTTGCCATTGAATCGCCTTAGTTCAAAAATGCAAACTAATGCTGTACTATTATTCTGGTGCTCAAATAAGAAATATTTCACTTTTGGGCTCCTTGTTTTCACTTGCCAGGGAAGAAAGGAAGGACCCGCTCTCGGCGCTGGCAAGAGAGTACGGAGGGTCGAAGAGGAATGCCTTGCTGAAGTGGTGTCAGAAGAAGACGGAAGGCTATCAGGTGACCAGATGTTCCCCTGTCCCCCGTAACCAATTGTTCCACCGAGCGCCGGCGTATCACACTCACACCCAGATGAGTCTTAGGGTGAATTTCAGGATCACGTGCCCAAGCCCACCCTGAATTGTAGCTGAGTGTCACTTGGATGACACTTGCTGAGTGGCAGGACCTCGAATGCTGGTGGCAACAGGTTCCATCCAGAACCGAAATCTCAAGCATAAACAAATACTGCACAGTCACTTAAGATTTTTCTTGATAGCATTTTTGAAGTATATCACATAAGATACAATTCATTCATTTAAAATGTATATTTCAAGGCCAGGCGTGGTGGCGCATGCTTGTAATCCCAGTACTTGGGAGGCGGAGACAGGAGGATCCGGGTTCACAGCCAGCCTCAGCTACTTAGTGAGGCCCTCCGCAACTTTGTGAGATCTGGTTTCAAAATAAAGGATAAAAAATAGGGCCAGGGTGAACGCCCCTGGGTTCAACCCCTGGTACCGCAAAAAAATAATAATAATAATAATAATGTATATTTCAGTGGTGTTTTAGTATATTCACAGAGTTGTGCAACCTTCGCCACCATCAATTTTAGATTTTATTTCCTTTTGCGGTACTTGAACCCAGGTCCTCATGCATGCATGAAGAGCAAGACCCCTTATGAGTGGTCTGGCCCCTGAATACTGTTACTGACCCTTGACCTCTCACCCCTCCCCTCCGTGTGGGGAGCATCATTTTCAGCTTTGAAGTCAGTATCTGTGCAGATCTGTTTCTAGAACCGCCCAGCCTTCCAGGCTCCCCTTCACGCCTTGCCTTGCCCCCTCTGTGGAGCCGGGTCCTTCCTTGAACTCCGTCTGGGACAGAGTGCCTTTCGTGTCGGGACATACTCTTGGGGGTCTTTGTGTTTAGAGCCCTCTGTCCCTCTGGTCCCGTGTCCCCAGGATCTCTTGCAGCGGTCTTGGAGTTAGTAGCCTGCATGTCTGTTTTCCTTTAGAGATGGTCAGCTCCTCAAGGGTCTGTCTCTGCCACCCAGCATCCAGCACGAGCTTCACCATGTGGCAGCGCCTAGCACTGTCCGAACCAAATGCACAGGGATACTTTGGAAGTTCACTTTTAGAATAATGGTTCTTGAATGTGTGTGTGTGAAACCCTGGAGGATTGTGGGACAAGTGCCAATTCCCAGAACCATTGCTAAGGGTGCGTGACTTGAGGTGGATCTGCATGTTTAACAGCACCGCAGCTGACCCATAGCCCGTGCTATGATGAGCCTGAAAATTAAGGTCCCGCGCTGTGGGCGCAGGCACGGCCCTCGGCCTCCGCGAGCCTGTGTTCTCCTTTGTAAGTGGAGCGGTGATGGGGCAGTCCGGCAGTTCACCGCACACTGTGCATTGAATACATTTAATTACTTTTTCTTCTGTGTTATTAGGTGTCTTCTTTTAACATAAACTTTAAATTTTCATTGAATACTACTTAAATTTAGTAATTATAGATAATTTTGAAAGTACCACCGCGGTTCTCATGGAACTCGCCATGAATCAGGCTGATTAAATGGAGATAATTCGGGCTGGGCGTGGTGGCGCACGCTTGTAATCCCAGTACTTTGGGAGGCAGAGACCGGAGGATCCAGGTTCGCAGCCAGCCTCAGCTCTCTCTCCCTCTCTCTCTCTCTCTCTCCCTCTCCCTGTCTCTCTCTCTCTCTACTTAGTGAGGCCCTCCGCAACTTCGTGAGACCTGGTTTCAAAATAAAGTATAAAAAATAGGGCTGGGGGTGTAGCTCGGAGGTAGAACGCCCCTGGGTTCAATCCCCGGTACCGCAAAAAAAAAAATAGAGATAATTCAGGCATTAGCAGTGATTTCACTCGTGTCCCTGGTTGCTTCCAATTCAGATTCTGATGCTATGATCTTAAGACAATCATGTTGTGTTTGTTGAAAAATACATACAAACCAGTTATGTCAATTAATAGCTTAAAGTTTTTTCATTTGCTTGGTGCTTACAATGCATGAGGAAACGTGATGCCTAACGGAATGATTAACTACCAAAAAACTCATATTTTTTAGCCAGGTGTGGTAGTGCACACACTTTGGGAAGCTGAGACAGGAGGATCACAGATTCTAGGACAGCCTCAGCAATTTAGCATGACCCTCAGTAGCTCAGTGTGAGACCCTGTTTCAAAATAAAAAATAAAAAGGGTTGTTTTTTGGGGGGGTAGCTCGGAGGTAGAATGCCTGTGGGTTCAATACCTGGTACCAAAGAAAAGAGTGGGGGGAGAAAGAGAAAGAAAGATTGATTTTTCTACACTAGACAGTAGACCATCTTTCTTACAAGCCCAGTTCACCCCCTAAAGTTCTTCCTATAGGCAGTTCTGTAATGATATGTATATATTTGACCTTTTTTTGAGAGGAGGTTAACTTTGTTTCCTGTGAAACAGATATCTGCTCTTGTCCTTTAAAAATTGATATGGTGAAGCCAGACGTGGTGGCGCATGCTTGTAAATCCCAGTACTTGGGAGGCTGAGACAGGAGGATTGCAGGTTCGTGGCCAACCTCAGGTACTTGTGAGGCCCTGTTCCAAATAAAGAATAAAATTGGGACGGGGGTGTAGCTTGGAGGTGGAATGCCTCTGGGTTCAATCCCCAGTATCATAAAAACAGAACAACAACAAAAAAATTGATATGGTGAGCCGAGCATGGTGGTGCACGCTTGTAACCACAGTACTTGGGTGGCTGAGACAGGAGGATTGCAGGTTCACAGCCAGCCTCAGCTACTTAGTGAGGCCCTCCGCAATTTAGTGAGACTCTATTTCAAAATAAAGAAAAAAAAATAGGGCTGGGGGTGGAGCTCGGAGGTAGAATGCCCCTGGGTTTAATCCCCAGTACCACACACACACACACAAAATTGATATGGTGCTTTTTTTAAAAAAATTTCAAGGTCTGTAAGTTAAAATTTGTTTGGAATGCATAATCTTTTTAAACGGAAAGATGGATGTGCTAGAGTTCGTAGTCTGTCACGAGCCGTATGAGAAGTGCCAGAGCCCTTTTCCTGTCTAGCTGTGAATATGGATGAGCATACTCATCCTCAGGCGCCCGCTGTTCGTTCGGGTTGAGGCCTTTGGTCCCTGCCTGTTCTCAGTCTGCGGGAAGGGCAGGTGGTGACACTGGACCAGCTCAGCCGAGCAGGAGCTGTTACGTGACACTTAGCACACACTGCCTTCGCAGGCCCCAAATGTATCAGTAATATTTGGACCATGCATGCTTTATATCGAAGAAGCCGTCTAATCAACAGAGATAAATTCCCTAATACCCATATCTTCTTTCACTAACTCTTTTCAGAGCCATCCTAAAATTACTGTGCTGATCGCTGTAATTTCATTAACCATCCATTACAAAACAAGCTTTTGTGAGTTTGCCTTTTATCTAACAAATACATTTTTTCTCTTTTAAATTGTGCACTGCCATTTATTAATCATTGAAGTTTTAGAATACTAGAATATTAGTGTTGAAAGGGCCTGGATGTTCTGATTTATTGTTAGTGGACAGATGTGGGACTGAATCCCCCATAGGAATAAACAACAATTTCAGAGCTGCGTTGTGCGTGTGTGTCATTACATAAGTAACTTACAGAACTGTGGCTCTAAGGGTTGAGTCTTCTTTTGTTTGTTTTTTAAATCATTGCCTCAGTTTGTACACAATTGAGTTTTTAAATTTAATTTAAATATAGAATTAGCTCTGATTAATTCTAACGTGCTTACCATGAGAAGTGGTAATGAACTGTTCTATTCCTTTACCTCAGAAATTGCTCTCTGGAGGTACCCACTTTTCATTCTTTTAGTTGTTTCTTTAGGTATTGATGGTCTAAGATTGATAATATAGAACATATAATCTGTATTTTCATAAACTTTTCTTTGGCTTTTGCACATAACAGCTTCTGCCATATCATTGTTTTCTTGTTCTGGAAAAGCTTAACTGAATGCAATCAAGAAGCCTCCAAAGGTTAATTTGAGAGATCTTCATTTTGGATGAAAAATCTCATTGTTTTCTGATCAAATGCCAGACCTAGAAATGGATTAGTTAAGTCCAAAGGATAATGAAATCACTTAATCTAGTACAAAATAGTTTAATAAATGAACAAAAGATTTTAGTACTGCCTGAGGTAATTTAGTGTCAGACAAGCGTTGAGAGTGCAATTTTATTGAGGGATGTGCTACATTAGTGTGGGGACCAGAAAAGAAAAGATGGGCCGCTTCTTCATGGAGATCGGTGGAATTAGAAGAATTAAGGGGCTCCTTGGCTTAGAAGCCATGTTTTTCTCTGCCGTGCTTTACTTGCATTCGAGCACTTTCTTTCCCCCAATACAAAGTGAATTTGTCATGCACATAGGTGTGTGCCAGGTAGTGTGCTGAGTGCTGCAGCAGAGACCAGGGATAAAGTACTTTCTATTGTCATGAAGCTTATGGGCTAGTTAGTAAAATACACCTCAGTAACTGAAAATCAGTATGGACTTCTGTTTCTGGTTATGGTGGAATATCAGACCAGACCTCTGCTGAGACTACTGTAAAAACTGTTTGAATTACAAAGAATAAATATTATCAAAGGCATTGGGGACTAACCAAGGCAGCCAGGATGAATTTGGCAGGAACCAAAATTGTAGAGAGAAGAAAACGTCCTGAGTTGAACCTCACATTTACCTGTTTCCCCTTGGCGCACTTGCCATTTCTTGGCATGGGTTAGAGGCCGAACAGAAGGCCGTGGTGCAGGCTTGATTCAGAGTCGATGAATAGGGAGGCTGAAAGTTGAATTCAGGGCTACAAGGCAGCCAGGGATTCTGTATCCCAGGAAAAAGACAACCTTGAGTAGTGACTTTAACATTTGACTTAGCTTTTGCCTTCATGGGATTTTTCTTTTCTTTTTGGTGGTACTGGGGACGGGGCCTTCTATCTCAGAGTACACCCCCAGACCTATTTATTTTTTATTTGGAAACAGGGTCTCGATAAGTTGCTGAGGCTGGCTTCAAACCTGTGATCCTCCTGTCTTAGCCTCCCAAGTACTGAGATTACAAGTGTGTGCCACCATGCCTGGCCTTCATGGGATTTTTCAAATGCTAAGAAGATTGGGGCAGAAAGAGAAAATCAATAGAAAGCCAGAAGGCTAAAAACTTAAACACAGCTTTCGTTCTAACAGTACTAGGAGCCAAAAATTAGATTTTAAGGCCGGCCAAAGAGTAATGACCCTGGAAAACTCTAGGCGTTCACTTAAGAGCTCAAAAGAACTGTGCCCTGTAAGTACAGACCTGTACCTATTGGAGGGAGGTGACCGGCCCTTACTCTCAGTGACTGCCAGAAGAAGCCTAGAACCTCTTTGGAGGGGTTGACATCCTCTAGCCCTTACACTCTTTGATGCATAGTAGCTCACAATCCATCAAAAACACCAGACATGCCAGTAAAAAGGATCAAATGACTGAAAATCTAGAGAAATAATGAGTAAAAGGAAAAAAAAGGTCTGGTGATCCTGACCCAGACATTGGAGCTTGTAGGCCTTTAAGATAACTGATTAGTGTGTTCAAGAAAGTAAATTTTATCAGAGAATTAGAACCTATACAATGGAATCAAATGGAAATTTTAGAACTAAAAAAAAAAAAACCAGGTCAAATAGGAACTCCAAAACATGCTTAATAGCACACTAGACACAGACAGTAATTGTGAATTGGAGGATTGATTAGTACAAATTGTTCACAGCAAAGCACTGAGAGAGGAAAGGATGAAAATGCGTAAGAAGCCAGGTCGGTGGCACACACCTATAATCCCAGTACGTGGAGGCTGAGACAGGAGGATCACAGGTTTAAGGGCAGCCTCAGCAACTTAGCAAGAACCTGTTTCAAAATAAAAATGAGAAAGGGCTGGGGGTGTAGCTGAGAGAGAGAATGGTGCATCAGAGAGTATAGTGGGCACCTGAGAGACCACAGAAGGCCTAGCGTGTGTGATTGGAGCACTAGAAGGGGCGAGGGGCAGAGGTTAGGAGTGTCACAGTAAAAACGCTAACAGTCAGGAAGCCGGGGTGGTGGCGTGCCTGTCATCCTAGTGCTTGGGAGGCTGAGACAGGAGGATTGCAGATTTGAGGACAGCCTCAGCAAGTAGTGAGACTCAGCAACCTAGTGAGACCCTGTTTCCAAATAAGAAATAAAATCGGGCTGGGACTGTAGCTTGAAAGTAGAGTGTCTCTGGGTTCAATCCCCAGTACCACACCAAAAAAAGTCAAAAAGAGTGAGAAAACTTAAAATTGCTACAGTAAAAAGGTGAGTTTCAGAGGAATAAGATTGAAGCTGGGCCTGGTGAGTGATGCACACCTTTTTAGGGTTCTAGTAATTGGGAGGCTAAGACAGAATTACAGGTTCAAGGCCAGCCTCAGCAACATAGTAAGACTCTCAGCAGCCTAGCAAGACCCTGTTTCAAAAAAGCAAAAAATAAAAAGGGCTGGGCTTGTAGCTCAGAGGTAAAATCCTCCTGGGTTCAATCCCTAGTACCTTGCCCGCGCACACACACAAAAAGAGAGATTGACAGCTGATTTCCCAGTAGATCAAAAGACAGTATTTGTTACCAGCAGGTCCATTCTGAAAGAAAAATTAAAGGAAGTTCTTCTTGTAGAAAGAAAATAATCCCATAGGAAAATAAAACATAAAACTTCAGGAAAGAATAAAGAGCAATGGAAGGAGTAAATACATGGGGAAATATAAATGGTTATTGACTGCAGTATAATAAAAATACCTTGTTTAAAGATGTATAGGTAGGTTTAAAATGTAAGACAAAATGGCTCAAAAGGTTGGAGGGGAGCAGTAAATGTAGTTAAGGTGTTGTAAGGTCCTTGCATTGTCCAGAAAGTTTTGAAATGATTATTTTATGGTAAATACCAGTAAGTTAAGGATCACACACTCTTAGACTCGGGGGCTGCACTGTCTGATCCCATCACCACTAGCTGCATGTGGCTATTGAGCACTTAGATGTGGCTTGTTCAGGCCTGGGGGCGTCTCTGGTAGAGCGTGTGCTTGGACAGCATGCGCAAGGCCCTGGATCCAATCCCCAGCACCAAAAGGGAAAAACATTAATAATGTGACTTGCCTGAGTTGAGCTGTGTTGTTATTGTAAAGTACATCACCACATTTTGAAGACTTAGTTTGTTAGAAATTCGTTCAGAAGCGAGGAAAGAGATGAGATTGCTGTCATTATGTCTGTCCAGTGTTGTGTTGAAAGTCCTAGCCAAGGCAGAAAGAGAAATAAGAGGTATAATGATTGGAAAGAAAGCAAGAAAACTCTTTATTTGCAGACATGATTATTGTGTCGAAAGTCCTAACAAAGCTGTAGGTAAAATATTAGAATTAGCCAGGCGTGGTGGCGCTCGCTTGTAATCCCAGTACTTTGGGAGGCGGAGACCGGAGGATCCGGGTTCGTGGCCAGTGCACGCTCTCTCTCTCACTCTCTCTTTCTCCCTGTCTCTCTCTCCCTCCTTAGTGAGGCCCTCCGCAACTTCGTGAGACCCGGTTTCAAAATAAAGTATAAAAAATAGGGCCGGGGGTGTAGTGCGGAGGTAGAACACC
>PVJS01033252.1:12350-22391 GCA_004027185.1 Glis glis | reverse complement strand
TATATCTAAATGCCCTATTTTGTTTTACTCATCTATAGTGCTACCCATGTGCTTATATAAAACTGTGTTGTCTAGCTTTATAGTAAATCTTGAAATGAGAGTACTTATTTCCCCACAATTATTTTCCAGTTTTATCAACAAGTTCAATTTATTTGTCTTGTCATATAAATTTTAATGTCAGATGGCTAATATTTAATCCCCCAAATGTTAGAATTACTATTATATATATAATATGATATATATTATATATCAAATATGTATAATTATACATATAATATATATAATTACTATTATATATATTATATATATAATTATATATATAATATATATAATTACTATTATATATAGTATTATATATATATATATATAATTGGTGCATTGTAGTTTCACATCATAATGTAGTTCAGATAGTGATAGTGACATACATGCACACAGCACTTGGTGAAGTTTCCCTCCAGCTCCCTCCCTGCTCCCTCCCCTTCCCAATACATGATATTGAGATGAGCATTGGTATTCTCACATATGTACATAGCCTCAATCCAAGTGCCTCCTTTGTTAATTCTCCCTTCCCCCCGCCACCCTCCCCTGGATCACCTCCTTCACTCCACTGGGGTTTCTCCTCCATTATCTAAAGTCCCTCTGGTATCCTGATTACTCCATAGCTTCTGCATATGAGAGAAAACATAGGATCCTTCATTTTCTGTGACTGGTTAATCTTCCTTAACATAATGTTCTCTGGTTCCATCCACTTTCCTGCAAATGACATAATTTTGTTCTTCTATATTACTGAGTAGAATTCCATTGTGTACATATTCCATAATATTTTAATCTATTCATTTGTTGATGGATACCTATGTTGGTTCCATATTTGTGTATTATGAATTGTGCTGCTATGAACATAGATATTCATGTATCTCTATAATATTCTGACTTTATTCTTTTGGAAAAATACCCAGGAGTGGGATAGCTGGATCATATGGTGGATCCATTCCCAGTGTTCTGACGAATCTCCACACTGATCTCCATAGCAGATATATTCATTTGCAATCCAACCAACAGTGTAGAAGAGTTTCTATTTCACCATATCCTTGCCAGCATTTATTGTTGTTCGACTTCGTGATGATTGCCTTTCTAATTGGAGTTAGATGGAAGCTCAGTGTAGTTTTGATTTGCATTTCCCTGATTGCTAATGATGTTGAACATTTTTCATATATTTATTGGCCGTTTGTATTTCTTCTTTTGTGAAGTGTCTATTTAGTTCACTTGCCCAATTTTAGATTGGGTTGTTTTGTTTTGTTGTTGCTGCTGCTGCTTTGTGGTTCTGAGGATTAAACCCCAAGGCATTCTGCCTCCAAGTTACACCCCCAGCCCTATTTTATTTTTTGTTTTTGAAAACAGGGTGTCACTAAGATGCAGAGGGTCTCACAAAGTTGCAGAGACCTGTGGAAAACCTGTGATCCTCCTCTTTCAGCCTCCCAAATACTGGGATTACAGGCATGCACCCACACACCCAGCTGGGTTGTTTGTTTTTTAGTGGTAAGCCTCATAAGTTCTTTATATATTCTAGGCATTAGTCCTCTATCAGAGGAGTAGCTGGCAAAGATATTCTCCCATTCTGTTGGCTCTCTGGTAAGGTTCTTCATGGTTCCCTTTGCTGCACAGAAGTTCTTTCATTTATTATTCCTTGTTTTGATGTCTTGTGTGCCTTGGTGATCCTATTGATGAAGTGTCCACCTGTGCCTACATGTTGGAGTGTTGGACACATGCCCTCTTCTAGTAATTTCAAAGTCTCTGGTCTAATTTCCAGGTCTTTGATCCATCTTAAGTTGATTCTTGTGCAGGGTGAGAGGTAGGGATTTAGTTCCATTTTTCTACAGATAGATAACCAGTTTTTCCAACACCATTTGGTGACAAGGCTCTTTTCTCCAATGTATGTTTTTGTTACCTTTGTCAAAAATCAATTGACTATAAATTGATTCTGTTTCTTCTGTTCCATTTGTCTGTCTGTTTTTGTCCCAATACCATGTTGTTTTTATAACTATAGCTCTATAGTATAATTTGAAGTCAGGTATTGTGATGCCTCCTGCATGATTTTTATTGCTGAGAATTACTTTAGCTATTCAGGGTTTTTCCATATGAAATGTAGGACTGATTTTTCTAGCTCTGAGAATAATAACATTGGTATTTTGATAGTGATTGCATTGAATCTATAAATCACTTTTGAACCACAGCGGTGGCGGTGACTGCGGCAGCAGAGAGAAGTCTGAAAGAGCTCCACACGGCGCACCTGTGGAACACAGCAGTGGCAGCGGCAGCGGTGGTGGAGAGGAAGAGTCTGAAAGAGCTCCATGTACTCGTGGAAACGCAGCGATGGTAGCTGCGGTGGGACCATCTTGGCTGAGTTGGGCTGGGGCTGATAAAAGGCAACACTGCAGTTGTCATAGTCTGCCAGCATAGAAAGCAGTGACCAGTGAAACCAGAGACTGTAGTTCATCAGCGAAAGTGAACGGAACCTCATTCCATGTGCATCAAAGACCCAACAGTCCGGCAAGCCCGACCAGACCTCTGCGAAGGAGACTGAGCCCACCTCCTCATCCAGGGACCCAGTGCACCAGACCTTAAGTTAAGGAGCCGAGTGTCCCAGTGGAAGACTACCCAGCACAACCACTGGGACCCGTATGATAAGCTATAGACTCGCAGAATCTAAGACTTCACAGTCAGGCACAGCAGAGAAGTGGATTAAAAGTCCACGGAGCATTCCCAGGAGAGTCCCACAGTCCACAGGTCCACAGCACCCTTGAAGGGTCTCTGGGACCTCAGTGTTGGGGGAGAAACAACATAGCCAATCGAGTTACAAGCTCCAAAACTGATAGACTCGGGTCTGGTGGTGTTCAGCGGGTGCAAGCACCTGTGCCAGGGGCCAGCAAGAGCAGTGGAGACATTCCTATGGCTGAAAAATGGACTCACCCAAGCTCTAGGCCTGGAACTCTATAGCCTCTTCCTGCCTGAGATTGGGCCTTGGGTTGAGAGTGGCTGCAGTGCCACCTAGGTCAGGCTGCAGGTCAGGAGACCAAGAGCGTGGCAGCATTATATTTGTTCGAAAACACAGTCTGGGAATTCAAAACTCCATCTCCTAGCTGAGTTTATGCCTGACATGCATGCATACTAGTGACTGACAGTACCTCACGAGATCAAAATAAGTAGGTCAAGAGTGGGGTCCCAAAGGCCATCAAAGCTCAGTGAGCTGGGCCACAAGATCAAAACATAGCAATCGCTGGTTTTGCTGAGCCAAAGCTCCCTGGCCACAGAGGCCGGAGGTCACTACTCTGCAGTATCACAGTCTCACAATCAACAGAGAGCAGTAGTGGTTCTGGGGCACCAAATGCCAACCAGCAGGCCACAGATTTTAGACAGAACATTGTAGTCTCTGGCCCTGTGGAGATTGGGCCAGGGAAACAGGAAGACCTGCAACCAATCAGAGACTCCTGAATGCCTACACTGGAAACTACATCTACTTAGAGAGGCCCTGGGGGTAAACTAAAAAGTTAGACTAACCGAGTCAGACTGGTAGAGGCAAATATTAACTCCTAGCATATACCTTACTATAAAGGGATAACAAATAGACACAGGACTCACACACAGAGGAAGATGCCAAGACAACAGAAACACAAAACTGAGAACACTGAAGACATGAGAATGAGGAACAGAGAGGAAACAATAAACTCTCACAATTCAACAACAAGGGAGATTACCAACACTGTTTTACAGGAAATGCAAGATGGAGAATTCCGAAATATAATCTACAATATGATGAAAGGCCTCAAAGAAAGTGTACAGGAAATGAAGGAGGAAATTGAGACTCTAAGAAAGAACCAGTAAGAGGCGTTGAATGAAATGAAGGAGTCAATAAGTGAATTAAAGAGTGCAATGACACCAACTCTAGCAGGCTAGACCACATGGAAAGCAGAGTATCACTCTTGGAACACAGTTCATTCAAAACTGGAAACACAGTTATTAATATAGAGAAGACAATACAACACAACCTGAACAGCCAAAAATTAGGGAACAATATGAAACACCCTAATCTACCCATAATAGACATTGAAGAAGGGCTAGAAGCACAGACCAAGGGTATCAGAAACCTCTTCAGAGAAATGATTTCAGAGAATTTTCCAAACATAAAACCTGGACATTCACATACAAGAGACATACAGAACACTGTTATGACATGACCAAAGAAGGACCTCCCCACGACACATAATAATCAAAATAACTAACATAGAGGCCAAGGAAAGAATGTTAAAAGCAGCGAGAACAAAAGAACAGGTGACATACAGGGGCAAAACAATAAAAATCAGTCCAGACTTCACAACCCAAGTCATGAATGCTAGGAGGGACTGGTATGAAATACTCAGGACCCTGGAAGAAAACAACTTCCAACCAAAACTGATATATCCAGCAAAGGTATCATTCAAAATTGATTGAGAAATAAAAATGTTCCAAGACAAGCAGAAACTTAAAGAATTCATGACAACCAAGCCAGCACTAGAGAAAATCCTAAAAGAAATAAAACACAAAGAAGAAAAAAGAAGCAAATTCCAGAACCAGAGAAGAGGTGAACTCTACCAAGTGGACAACTAAGCAAGGATAAAGGACACTATATTGAACAGAAAACAGATCTCAAAATGACAGTAAAGAAAAATCATATTTCAATAATAACATTGAATGAAAAAGGTCTTGACTACCCAATTAGAAGACATAGACTGGAAATGTGGATTAAAAAACATAACCCAATGATATGCTGCTTGCAAGAGACTCACCTTACAACCAAGGATATCTATATGCTAAAGGTGAAAAGATGGAATAAGATATACAATGGAAATGGAGACCAAAAGCAATCAGGGGTAGCAACGCTCATATCTGACAAAACAGACTTTAAGCGAAAATGCATCAGAAGAGACAAAGCAGGTCACTTCTTATTAATAAAAGGAACAATCCAACAAGAAGATATAACGAGAGTAAACATTTATGCCCAAAATGTGGGTGTACCCACATTTGTAAAACAAAGTCTTCTGGATATCAAGTCTCAAATAGACCCAAACACGATAATGGTGGGAGACTTCAACACACCACTCATGTCACTAGATGAGGCAAAAGATGAGTAAAGACTCTTCAGACCTAAAGAACACTATAAGACAAATGGACCTAGTAGACATATACAGAATATTTCAACCAGCAACAGTTGAAAATACATTCTTCTCAGCTGCCCATGGAACCTTCTCCAAAATAGACCACATCCTGTGCCACAAAGCAAGCACTAGCAAATTGAAAAGATGTAGTATAATTCCATGCATCTCCTCAGATCACAATGTAATGAAAGTAGAAATTAACAACAGGAAGACCAAAAGAAATTTCATAAATTCATGGAGACTGAATGACACACTCTTGAATGAGGACTGGATCAGAAAAGAAATAAGGGGAGAAATAAAAAAAATCCTGGAATTAAACAAAAATAGAAACATGAGGTACCAAAATGTATGGGACACTTTGAAGGTGGTATTAAGAGAAAATTTTATAACACGGAGTGCCCACATAAGAAAAACAGAAAATCAACAAATAAGGAGTCTAATGACACACCTCAAGGACCTAGAAAAACAGGAACACTCAAATCCCAAAGCTAGTAGAAGACAGGAGATAATTAAAATCAGAGCAGGAATAAATGAAATAGAGAATTAAAAAATACAAAGGATCAACAAAACAAAAAGCTAGTTCTTTGAAAAGATTAACAAGATTGATAAATCCCTAGCTAACCTAATCAAAATAAAGAGAGAATCAACCCAAATTACTAAAATCAGAAATGAACAATGAAACATCACCACAAAAAGTGAAAAACTTTAGAGGATCATCAGAAACTATTTTGAAAACTTGTATTCCAATAAACTGGAAAACATGGAAGAAATCGACAGATTTCTAGACAAATACAACCTCCTTAAATTGAACTAAAAGGATATAGAAAACCTAAATCAACCAAAATTTGGTTGTCTCAAAAATTTGGAGCCTTTATCACTTCTCAAATTATTTTGATATGGCTTAGAAAATGAGGCTGACTTGTATTTGTTTCTTTGGTCATTCATTACAGTAATGGAGAACTTGCCCTCAAACTTAATTTCTTCCTCTTCAATTTAGAATTCTACTTTAAAAACTCAAGCCTGGGGCCAATTAAAGATGGCAGCATAGAGGGAGACACATACAACCTACCTAAATTTAACCAAGTAGATATAGAAAACCGAAATCAACCAACAGCAATCAAAGAGATATAAGCAGCAATAAAAAGCCTTCCATTAAAGAAAACCCCAGGTCCAGATGGATTTCCAGCTGAATTCTACAAAACCTTTACAGACAAACTAAACCAAATACTGCACAAGTTATTCTATGAAATTCAAAGAGATGGAATTCTTCCTAACTCCTTCTATGAGGCCAGTATCTCCTTAATATGAAAACCAAATAAAGATACCTCAAGAAAAGAAAATTACAGACCAATATCCTTGATGAACACAGATTTAAGAATTTTAAACAAAATACTAGCCATGTGCATACAAAACCACATCAAGAAAATTGTATACCACAACCAAGTTAGTTTCATCACAGGAAAGCAAGGCTGATTCAACATATCCAAATCAATACATGTTATTCACCACATAAATTGAACGAAGAACAAAAATCACATGATCATCTCAATAGACATTGAAAAAGCATTTGGCAAAATTCAGCACCCATTCATGTTAAAAACACTGCAGAAAATCAGAATAGAAGGAACGTACCTCAACATTATTAAGGCAATATACAATAAACCCAAAGGCAACATCATATTGAATGGGAAAAACTGCAGGAATTCCCCTTAAAAACAAGAACAAGAAAAGGATGCCCACTATCACCACTCCTTTTCAATATAGTCCCTGAGACTCTTGCCAGAGCAATAAGACAAGAGAAAGATATCAAAGGAATTCAAATAGACAAAGAAGAATTAAAATTATCAAAATTTGCAGATGACATGATCCTATATTTAGAAGACCCAAAAAAAAAAAACTCAACCAAAAGGCTACTAGAGCTGATTAACAAATTCAGCAAAATAGCGGGATACAAAATCAATCTAAAAAGAATCAGTAGATTTTCTATATGACAACCATGAATCCACTGAGAAAGAAATCCAGAAAACAATTCCATTCACAATAACCTAAAAACCAATAAAATACCTAGAAGTTAACCTAACCAAGGAGATAAAAGACCTCTACAATGGAAATTATAAAACACTAAAGAAAGAAATTGAAGATCCTAGAAGATGGAAAGCTCTCCCTTGCTCTTGGATAGGCAGAATAATTATTATCAAAATGACTATACTACCAAAAGTGATCTACAGAGTCAATGAAATACCTATTTAAATACCAATATCATTCTTCACAGACCTAAACATATCACTCATAAATTTCATATGGAAAAAGACCCATATAGCCAAAGCAATTCTCAGAAATAATAACCATGCGGGAGGCATCACAATTTCTGACTTCAAATTATACTACAGAGCTATCGTAATAAAAATAGCACGGTATTGGCACAAAAACAGACCCATAAACCAATGGAACAGAAAAGAACATACAGAAACAAATCCATACATTTATAGCCAATTGATTTTCGACAAATGTGTCAGACACATACGTTGTCGAAAAGACAGCCTTTTTAGGAAGTGGTGTTGGGAAAAGTGGTTATCCATTTGTAGAAAAATGGAACTGAATCCTTACCTCTTACCCTGCACAAGAGTCAACTTGAGATGGATCAAAGATGTGGAGATTAGACCAGAGACTGTGACGCTACTAGAGGAGGGCCTAGGTCCAACACTCCAATGTATAGGCACAGGTAGAAAGTTCATCAACAAGACTCCCAAAGCCCAGGAAATTAAAACAAGAATTAATAAGTGGGATGACATTAAAGTTAAAAAGTTTCTGCTTATCAAAGGAAACTGTCAAGAGTCTAAAGAGAAAGCCTACAGAATGGGAGATCTTTGCCAGCTATCCCTCTGATAGAGGACTCATATCTAGAATATACAAAGAACTTAAAAGACTTTATACTAATAAAACAAATAACCCAATCCATAAATGGGAAATTGAACTAAATAGACATTTCACAAAAGAAGAGATACAAATGGCCAATAGATACATGAAAAAATGTTCAACATCACTAGCAATCAGGGAGATGCGCATCAAAACTACTCTGAGATTCCATCTAACTCCAAGCAGAATGGCAGTCATCAAAAAGCCAAATAAAGGCTGGCAAGGATGTGGGGAAATTGAAACTCTTTTACACTGTGGGTGGGAAAACAAATTAGTGCAGCCGCTATAGAGATCAGCATGAAGATTCCCAGGAAAACTGGGAATGGATCCACCTTATTATCCAGCTATACCACTCCTGGGTATCTTCCCAAAGGGGTCAAAATCAGAGAATTACAGTAATATATGCATATCCATGTTCATAGCAGCACAATTCACAATGGCCAAATTATGGAACCAACCTAGGTGTCCATCAACAGATGAATGGATTACAAAATTGTGGGGAATGCACACATGGAATTCTACTCAGGAATAAAGAACAAAATTATGTCATTTGCAAGAAAATGGAAAGACCAGGAGAACATTATATTAAGTGAGATCTGCCAATCACAGAAAGTGAAGGATCATATGTTTTCTCTCATATGTGGAAGCTAGGGGATAATTGGGATACCAGAGGGACTCCAGATAATGGAGGAGAAGCCTCAGTGGAACCAGGGAGGTGGTCTAAGGGAAGGGAAAGGGGAAGACTGAGATTCATAAATGGAAATACTACCATCGACTATATGGACATATGTGAACATATCAACATCAATCGCAGTACTCTGTATTGGGAAGGGTGGAAATGGGGTGGCACCAAATGCTGAGTGCTTATATGTCAATGCCAACATGATTTACATTATGATGTGAGACTATAATGCACCAATAAAAGCACAAAAAAAAGAAAAAGCAACACAAAAAATAATATCTGAACTACATAATGTACATTAAAATAATATTGTTTCAAAATTAAATAAATCAATCACTTTTGGTAGAATGTCCATTTTGACTGTATTTATTCTGCCTACCCAAGAAATATTTCCATCTTCTAAGATTTTCTTCGATTTCTTTCTTAACAGTTCTACAACTTTCATTGTAGAGATCTTTGACCTCTTTGTTTATATTTTTCCCTAGGTGTTTCATTGTTTTGGGGATTATTGTGAATAGAACTGTTTTCTGGATTTATTTTCCAGTGGATTTATAGTTGGCATATAGAAAGGCTATTGATTCAGTAGATTGAGTTTTTATCCTGCTACTTTGTTAAATTTGTTAATCAGCTCTAGAAGTGTTTCAGTTAAGTTTTTTTGGGGGGGTCTTAGTATAAGATCATGTCATCTGCAAATGAAGATAACTTCAGTTCTTTTTCTGTTTGCATTCCTTTAATTTCTTTCTCTTGCTTTATTGCTCTGACTACTCTCTCAAGTACTGTATTGAAAAGGAGTGGTGATAGTGGGCTTCCTTGACTTTTTCTTGATTTTAAAAGGAATTCTCAGTTTTCCCCCATTGAATATGATGTTGTCTTTGGGTTTGTTGCATATTGCCTTTATGATATTGAGGTAAGTTCCTTCTTTAGGATTTTCACAGTGTTTTTAACATAAATTGCTGAATGGATGTGAGTGTGATGAATACTTCCATTTATCATTGTCAAGTTCTTTTTAGCAGTACTGAAAAGCTTTCTGTTTAGAAGTCCTTAGCATCATTTATTAAATTTCTTCCTAAATTTTTATCTTGTAATGATATTGTAGCTTAGGTTTTTAAATTTTGAATTTCTAATTATTTGGTGTTAGTATAGAGAAATGCAATTGATTTTTCTTTTTTTTTTTGCGGTACCGGGGATTGAACGCAGGGGTGTTCTACCTCCGTGCTACACCCCCGGCCCTATTTTTTATACTTTATTTTGAAA